>JAUIMY010000143.1:0-65185 GCA_033557855.1 Hydrochus callosus | reverse complement strand
CGTTCCTCGCTGGTGTGTTTGTTCTCTTTGCTACAAAATCACTTTCGCGACCCGAAATGCTCGATGCAATCGATGTAGCAAATCCTACCGACTGCGCCAGTTAAGTTGCTCGAAACGAGTGACTTCCCAAAAAAAAACTTTATTTTCCCACAAAATATGTTTTACAATTATTTGAACTTAAAATTAGCTAAACTCTACTACATGACAACAAGAATAAGAATGGTCAATTGCATTCGCCGCTCCTGTTTTGATTCCGACGATTCGCTGAATCGTCGATTCGCCTAAACAGGCGACGCGACGGTGCGAAATCCGTTGCCATAACTGGCGCATGGGGCGCCAGGCCCACACCAGAATAACATAAATTAGTCACCCTACAAAAGACGCAGGACAGGGCGGAAGACATTTAGACATAAGAGACCTGACCAGACCGCAATTTACCATGCACAAAAGAGTAAATTCCTAAACATTTAGGGGACAAGAAAATTGAGAGAGAAAAATATGTATAACAAAATAGTGAGCGCTCCTGAAAACACAAACAGGAATGTAACAATTCACAACAATCAACAAAGACCTGTACACCAATTATGCAATAACATAGGCGCCCTGAAAACCACAATAAGAACCCTGAACAAAGACAAGTACGCAAAATAAGCGGCGCCCTGAAAACAGCTAGGTACAACAAGGAGGAAACGACTCAGAAGCGGAGGGTACCCGTAATATAACCTATTGTCCGATCTATTGGGGGGGAGGGGGGGGCTGTCATTACCAACAAACCATTTTACCTAAGGGAAAGTGTACCAAACGCTCGGAAGGACCTAGTGTAAACAAACCCATGAACAGGATACAATTCTCGTAATGCCCCGTGACGAAACGGCTGGAGGCGTGCTGAGCTGAAGATGGGCGGAAGTACTTAAATTTGTAGAGCTGGGAAAATGGGCTAGACTTGGGCGTTAGGATTTGGGCCACTGACCTAGTTTTGACTGACTGACTGATTGATTGATTTCCCACCCCTATACGCGAAGGCCAAGTCGGACAGATCCCCAATAGTCGCCACCTTCGTGGGGTGCACACGAAGATCACGAACACCGGAGCTCTAACCAGCTCAGTTTGAGTAAATCCACGGTTTTGACAAGTACTCGGATAGGAGGACGCAAAGACCTGAATTCATTCATTCCATCTTTGCGTACAACTCTTCCTCCGGGCATCACCATTGCCGAGATTACCCTTTTACCCCTACGGTTACAAAACACCAAGAAAACGTTGAAGACGTAGAAATAAGCAGACAAACCTGAAGGGTACGGAAACAAACGCGAGTGATAGCTAACTACAACTATGATGGTTACTCCGGATTGAGGACGCAAAGACCTGAATTCACTCATTCGATCTTTGCGTACAACCCTCCTCGGAGAATCACCATGGCCGTGTTGGGCTTCTCGGTTCTAGTCGTTACTCGGATTGGAGGACGCAAAGACCTGAATTCATTCATTCGATCTTTGCGTACAACTCTTCCTCCGGGCTTTTACCATAGCCTAGATTTACCCTTAAAACCCCTACGTACCTCCCCATAACTAAACGCGCCCCAGGAAGTTGGAAGTTTGGACAAGGAGGAGGATTTCGGAACTCTGGAAAGTAGCCGGAGTGACCCGTCCCGGTCCTTGCGAACCAGAACTGGTGCAGAATGCTCTGCGTTTTCCACTTTTATAGCACTTGCCGCACTTCATCGAAAATTACCCGCGCGCGATACTGTAACTTAAGCTCTTTGAAAACCCATACAATCCTGAGTCAGAATCCCTCGTCAACCCTGATACCACATGATCACGCGTGATTTTACGGAGACGCGCGCTTCCTTCGATACTCGGTGAAGAAGGGGCAAAGGTTATGACGTAACGTTTGGAATGCAGACTGGCTTGGCGTCAAGCCCACCCTTGAGACGCGATAAGAGAGGATGATGTTTGAAAACTTGTGGACTTTTTGAAGACTGGTTAAAAAGGCAAAATTTTACACAGGCGGGTCCACAGTGAGCACTGGAGACATACGCCAACGTACGTCTCCAGCATACGGAATTGATATTTCTTTGTAAACACATACTGCCTCCGATAAGGCAAACATATTAAGGCTTTTCTACAATGATATTTGATGGTCTTCTTTGCAATTTACTGGAATGTTCCTAACAAGGAAATGCGCGCCAGAGATGGCACGCAACTTCTTATTTTGGAACACTCGAAGACGTGGGTCCGTAAGCCTAAGCCGCCGATGCGTACGTCAAGACCGGCCTTATGCAGGTGAGGAAAAGCAAACGCTTGTTCCCCAACGACATGGTCGATCGGGCGTTCAGAAGCGGATATAGCATGCAGAACTGGACCGTAGTTTTGCACAGGAAGTTGTCTATGTGCTCCCGGATGTTCAGTCTTCTATCCAGTGTTACCCCCACATATTTCACCTTGTTCTTCCAAGGCAGACCGACTCCCAGGGGTTCTCTCGTAAGTCGCATTCCTTTCCGAAGGACGGAGTCGGGTGGTGGACTTGGTCATGGGCGAGGTCGGTGTCAGCTTGCATGTACATAAATTCCTCTTCGATGATGGTCCCCTTATGCTTCTTCTCCAGAAGCTCCTGGATGCGGAGCTGAAACAAGGCGAGTTCGTTCATCCTGAATCCTCATATTAGAATTTAAAGGGGGAAGGGAATTTTGAAATACTCCATTAAAAGAAATAAACCACGCTACGTTATGAATACACAACAAAAGGAACGTCTGTCAGAAGTTTGCTGTGAAAACAGCAAGGTTGTTGAATTTTCTCCCGACAACCAGTTCGATGCGTCTGCCCTGTTCCGATATTTAGACTGGTATCATGGTTTTCTTCACATTTACTACAAACGCTTTATGCCAGCATAGGTGGCCTATAAACCCGTTTATGCAATGACTGTCCGGCCTGCTCCAAAATGTTATAAACTTCCCAACCAGACAAACATTAACACCAGCTACCGCTTACAATAGTAGCAGGGGGACAGGCTCCTGGTTTTTACAATTGAACAGCCTTTGGGGCGCCGAGCTTAACCACCTAAGTACCCCGGACTGTTGCTGCAATAGAACGTAGGCACTTCACACCTTTTGATCCAGGACATCAAAAGTTTCTTATTGGATAAGAATGGGAAGCGCCCAAAACCCGCTCCATATGCCGCACAAGGTTTTTCATATCCAAAGCAGAGGGAAGCCTGTGGGCTGCAAGGTTTCCCCGAATCTCCATTAAGACGAATAGGAAGGAACTATTCACCATATAATGGGCAAATAATTCTCTTACAATTTCCGATCTAAGGAGCACAACTTAACGAATGTGATTGGCCCTTAAACGCTACTCAAACGGACGTCCGTAAAAAGTATGGAACTGAACAAACAGCAACGACAAACATGTCCAATTGGCGTCATTTTCCTAGAATTGATTGGACTACAAAGAACGGACCACTTCAAAGAGTACACATCGTGGAGCATTGGAGACATACGCCAGCGTACGTCTCCCGCGCACGGAGTTGATATTTCTTTGTAAATACAAACTGCCCCCGACAAGGGAAACATATTAAGGCTCCTTCAATGGCTCGAAAACGGAGCAATAACTCCACCCGGATACCATATTTCATTCGAACAACCCTCAAGTCCAGCAGTTCTCATTTCGCGGAGGCCGGACTGTTGCGGGAAGTCCGGCTGCATCCTCTTCTTCTCTGCACCCCTGACATTTTCTAATATCCCAGAGGAACATTTTCCCGGGGAGGAATGCCGGGCGACAGCGTTCAGGTCGGACGCTTCCCCGAACGTGAGCTTTTTGGGGGGTAAAAATCCGGTACCCGCCCTTATCCATTAAAGGGGGAAACTTCCCGCAAGTCCACGCTCGTACATTACCCGCCCGTGTTTGTGCATGGCCGACGGAGCAAAATGCCAGGAACAGGGTAAACTGCGGAAACAATTGGACAATTGCCGTCTACCATGACTGCAGATGTATTTGTCAGCGGCTGGGCTGGTGCGCACCGGATGATTTGTTCCCAGACACTGCAGGCGATGACTCCGCAAACCGCATTCCGCCTGAATAACGCGGACGTCAGAGTTACGGGGCGGACTCGGTGACTTGGAAACGATGGCTAGTCGTTCGGACCTTGGGACGACACTTCCTATGAAGGGAATCCGCCGAAGAACTTACTCTAAATGTACCTCAATTTTCAAAAAAAAAATTATTGATTATATTTTCAACAAGTCGATCCCCATTTGTCCTTAATTCAGGAATCGGGATTGTTATTCGAGGGGGAGTGCAGTATTTTATCTCCCATTCCATCAATTCAAACCGGCTGGGCTGTAACAGTCGAAAGAATTGTAGCACACTGTAACTTTCCGGAATTGCTGAGATGCAAAACCCAGGGCGTTCCCTAATGTATTGCAGCTCTAACTCTCGAGTAAATGGCATTACCCCAATCGAATAAGCCGGGGGGTCGGAAGCCATAATGGCCGGAAGGTTGGGGGTTCGAGGCGTTGGGTTACAATACTTTGAAAAAGACTCGTTAGGCTTAGACTTCGTATGGGGATTGAGGGGAATGAGCATCAGGGTGGCAGGTTATAGTTGTAGGGTAGAGGGGCATTTGGTTGATGAGGAACGTTTAGGTTATAGGTGGAAAATACTGTGACTTGTTGGGAATTCGAACAAGGTTCAGGTATTGCGAGCCTGACATTGTGGGTCAGGGCCCTTGAATTCACTGGGGTTGGACAAATATGATTCTGAGGCTCAAGAGGCAACTTCCCTTGACGAAGCAACTTCCTATAATTGAAACTATACCCTGCGGATAAAAAGGCAAGACCCGGTGGTTAAAGAAGCAAGACCTTAAGGTTGAAGGGGCACTATCCTGGGGTTGGATGAAAAAGATCAGCAGTTTTTAAAGCCTCGATGTTAGGGTTGAAGTAGGCAGGCCCCACGGTGAACAAGCAAAGCCCATGGATTGAGTGCCCAATCCCCACGAAACTCGCACCTCAGGTTGTGGCGTGGCGTTGAGGTAACAAGAATAGATCGGTGGGAGGCAGTGCTTTAAACAAACCATTAAATCTTGGGCAAACAGCCACTAAACTCGCATCGTAAATCGCTCAGTTTCGTCCATAGATCCCCAATAAAAACTGGAACGACTTCCGGTGCACTACTATGTGCATTTCAAGCAAGTTCATTTGAATTTCTGCAGTTCTGCAGTTCAACACCCCATTGAATGCAAATAGTCCGGCGACCATCCCAGAAGTCCAGTTAGCATTCCAATAGTCCCACGGGCATTGGACTACTCCGACGACCGATCCTGAAGTCCAGAGAGTTCAAGGTCGTTTAACAAGCTGAAAGCGGATTCCAGAACTGAGAGGTGACTTTGTAGAAAAACGGCGAAAGCTGATGAAATATTTCAAAGAGGCAGCCACCCGGAGGATCAAAGGATCCCTGGATTTATTCGCGACGATATACTTTCACTTTTAATCCACAAAAGTACGGGCGAGGACTCAGTTCCCAAAGGAAACAACCCTTGACGTAACATCACTTGACGCACTTTCATGGATCAAAGCGAAGTTCCGGGCCTCGTGGGTTACCAAAAATGCAAGCTTCATCGGTCGTATTTCCCCAACTGATCCGTGGTGCCCGAACTTCCCCAGGGGCACTTTCACTTAAGGGTCGCTTCGACTGCGGGAGATTTACGCACCCTCAGATAATGGAAATCAATATATCACCCCTCGGTCCCGATAATTTTGTCAACGTTTGTCTCAAGAAGTTTTTTATCTTACCATAAATTAAATACGGATTTATGGGGTAGGGTCCTCCGACGAGTATCGCACCCCTGGATCATCGGACTCCTTCACCTCCTGTCTCCTCCGAGTCCTCTACCTCCTATCCTCGACTTTTATCCCTTTGTCTCCTCCTTTCTTTCCACCCACTTCGCGCCCTTCTCCCCCGCCTAGTCTCATCATTGGGATATTGATTGCTTCACATTATTCTCCAAGGTCATCTCTAAATTTTCGTATTTTTCCACCGAACAAACACCATACTAGCTCTATCCCCTCATGTTCTATGTTTCTAAATTCCCACCATTAATTTTCGAACGGTAACTACCGGAAATTATCAGTCCGCAATCCAATCAAGGGTTCGTTCAGGTGACCTAATCGCATTACCATCAGCTCCAACCGCCATCTACGCGATCCATCCATCTAATAATCCGAAAATCCGGCGCAGTAACGGAGAAGAATCATCCGCCCCGATATAGTTCCAATTAGCGATAAACGAACAATTACCCGAACGTGGAGCATCCATAAATCCCGTGGAGTTTTGGGGCGGCGACCGCCCTTTCAGGGATTAATCTGCAAATTGCAGATTCACTGTAAATTGGGGACCTCCGCCTCCTCGTCCATTGGGCTGGTACACCTTCAATTAGGGCAATGCCATATATGGCTTGGTTAGTCTCCCACAGTACAGCCTCTGCAGTTCGCGCCCCTAACACCTACATTTACCTAGAGCTCCCTATATGTGACCCTGCTGTAGTCCCACATTTAATAATTCCCCTTTCCTCGATTACCTCAGCATCTCTTTATATGGGTCAGCATTCTTCTCGAGTGTAGACACAAATTGGCTGGACGTAATAGACGGAGAGTAGGGGCTGGACCTACAAATGGCCAGGGACGACCTCAACTTATCACTAACTGGCAGTCTAATTCGAGAAGATTACTACTGCCTTAATGCCCTACTTACGAGGAAGTTCCTCATCCCTTAAGCTCCTTTGGACTTCGGCTGCGATTCGAGGACAGCGGCAGCGGGAGCTTTCTGGCTTGTTAAAAATTTTATCTTGTTAGGGAGTCAGGTGCTAATGAAATTTTCTTTCTGGCCGCTCTCCCATTCGTATGGTGACATAACCTCGCTAATCCGAAGCAGACCCTTTGTCCAACTTGAGCGAACCCCATTGTCACAACAACAAACCTAATTTCTCCATTCTTCATACCTCTCTGCCTGCTACTCCTCGCCACATTCTTCCACCTGCCATCACTCATCTTCCGTCCGTCATATTCTTTGTCCTATCTCTCACCACTCTTCCTCCATCCCCTTCCTCCATCCCTTTCCTCCATCCCCTTCCTCCATGCCCTTCCTCCATCCCCTTCCTCCATCCCGTTCCTCCATCCCCCATCCTCCATTCCTCATTCTTTGTTCCCCATTCCCTATTTCGCACTCCTCATTGGCCCTTATCTTGTATGTTCTCATCTCTTATCTCTTGGCCCTTATCCTTTATGATTTTCTGGTGCAGGTCGGCACCCAGATTATACGTCATCCACGTGAATTCATCATCGTAATAATTTTTTAAGCTGTTCATCAGACCAAGGTCCTCCTCCCAAGAATTCATTTCCTCATGCTGGTCAACCCGCAGACCGAGCATCAAAAGCCATCGTCGGACGTTGTTTTCCCACAGAACCGCCGGACAGCCTTGGCTCGGAGCCAGAGAGCTTGCGGATTAATATCCTTCTCCCCATTCCCCCCAATAAATCATGATTCATCAAAAAAGAAATCTAATTATGAGCGATCCCCCGCATTTTTCGCCTACCCTGGTCGCCCGGACCGGGCAGATCCATCAAAATTATCCGGATAGCAGTCACTTGTCGCAATTTGGGGCGAGTCCGTTCCTCTGCCGCACACGCGGGCACCTAATTAGCAAACGATGTAATTGGGAATAAAACGCCAGTTGACAGCTCAGACCGGATTGAAAGCAATTTAATTGGCCAGCGAACCTCTGATGCTGATGGCTAACGTCGATTCGCCGACCAAGCTCCGGGCAATGTCCGCCAACAGTTGTCCAATCTCACGCCTGGCAACTGCGGAGGAAATTTGGAGCGTCCAGCTTTGACCAACGTTTGGCAACTGTTGTGCAGTTTTATGCTACTGGAATCTAGGGTAGATTTGAGGGCCCAGCTATGCACAACCCAGAGATAACTTAGGAAGTCGGCGCTGCAACGGTCCCAAAACAGGTTGTTGTCAAATACATCATCATGGTTGTTTTGAGCTGTACACTAGGGTGGATTATAGGTATTTGACTGCGTATATGAAGTGCGAAAACCCCCTTTAAAATTTCAAATATTCTATCATATTATTTATATAGGTTGACCACGAGGAACATTTACATTTTCGATTCAAGTATTATCCAAACTCAAGATCAACAAACGCATAGAAATTCAAGAGGAATGGGGGAATATAGCAAAGGGAACGATACTAATGCACTGGAAAATATAGTCGTGGGATATAATCAACCCAATATTAAATTAATCCGATGACAGTAGTGAAATGTAGGTGATAATACTTAGGGGACTACATGACGGGGTTGCATGATGGGTTACAAGTTGGGTCACATGAGAAAGCCACATTAGTGGGAGATATTGATGAGGCGACTGGATTAGCCTAGGGGTAATATCAGTCTAGGGCGGAATTGGGGATGGGCGATATTGGGGTAAGGCTGCTGCAATCCCCCAATCCTCTAATCCGATAATCCGAATTACCGTGACGTCATCCGTGTGCTCACTTACCATAGAAACCGATGTAAAAATTTGTGGCCCACCGTCCGAACCGACATTCACGCATCGACGGTATGATGTATGAGAACCGCACAATGCCTGCTGGATGTATTAAACGGATTGGATGTTCCATTGGCGCCGGGTGCGATCCGCTTCAAAGTTATTAATGATGAATGGTACACGACCCAATCATTGGCGTTTGTGCTGATGTCCGGTTACAAGAGTTGTGCATTAGTCCCGTCGATCGCCAGACGGCTATGGTTCGAGGGGGCTTTCCGGTGATGTCTTCCCTCCAATAGTCCATCTGACGCAGACTCGTAAGTTGATGTATTATCCGTGGAGAATCGTAATACTCCTGGCACTACATATCGTACATCAGTGTGTGATCTGTCGCGGCATATTGCCGATTTACAGTTAATAAGACAGGGGGTGCCTTCGAGAGAGACAAGCGCTACGTAGCAGCTAGGTAGCGTACCGTCATGTTCAAAGCGAAGCGCTACCTAGCTGCTACGTAGCGCTCGCCTCTCTCAAAAGCACCCAATTATTACGAAGAAGGCGGGGTTCTTTGTTTTGTGATCCATTCATTACAGTCATTACAGCCATATGATCTTCGACAAACCCTCATCGTCAACTTAACATAACAACAATATGAACTTGTGAGATTGTATCATTGAAGTTCAATGATTTTGAGTCTAAAGATGAGGTATTACTGGCGCTGTTGCGGACACGTTTCAGTCGGAATTTTACAATTAAATTTTGGAAAAACTCGCCATCCAAAAAATCTTAATTATTTATTACACATACTTTGGGATGTGCTAAATCCATTTCAGGTGAAATTAAAGGGCTAAAGTAAACGGCTGATTTTTGCCGGATTTTATTATGCTCGAAAATGAGTCTAGCAAAATTCGGAATTTTACAATTAAATTTTGGAAAAACTAGTCTTCCAAAAAATCTGAAATATTCCTTATATGTACTTTGGGATGTCCTAAATCTATTTCTGACTAGATCAAAGTCCTAAAGTAAACGGCTGATTTTTGCCGGATTTTATAATGCTCGAAACTGAGTCTAGCAAAATTCGGAATTTTACGATAAAATTTCAGAAAAACTAGTCCACTGAAAAATCTGAAATTTTCCTTACACACACTTTGGGACGTCCTAAATCCATTTCTGGCGAGGACAAAGCTCTAAAGTGAGCAGCTGATTTTTTCCGGATTTTATAATGCTCGAAACTTGGTCCAGCGAATTTCTTAATTTTACGATTATATTTTGGAAAAACTAGTCATCCAAAAAAATCTGAATTATTTATTATGCACCTTGGGATGTCCTACATCTATTTCTGGCGATACCAAATCTCTAAAGTTAACGGCTTATTTTTCCGGATTTTATAATGCTCGAAACTGAATCTAGCAAAATTCTGGATTTTCCGATTAAATTTCAGAAAAAGTAGTCCTCTGAAAAATGTGAAATATTCCTTACACATACTTTGGAACATCCTAAATCCATTTCTGGCGAGGACAAAACCCCAAAGTGAACGACTGTTTTTTCCTGGATTTTATAATGCTCGAAACTGGGTCTAGCAAAATTCGGAATTTTAGGATTAAATTTTGAAAAAACTCATCCAAAAAAATTTAATTGTTTATTATACATACTTTGGGATGAGTTAAATCCATTTCTGGTGAAGTCAAAGGGCTAAAGTGAACGGCTGATTTTTGCCGAATTTTACAATGCTTGAAACTGAGTCTAGCAAAATTCAGAATTTTACGATGAAATTTTTGAAAAACTAGTCATCCAAAAAATCTGAAATATTCCTTATACATACTTTGGGGTGTTCTAAATTTTATAATGCTCGAAACAGGGTCAAGCGAAATTCTGAAATTTACGAATAAATTTCAGAAAAACTAGTTCTCTGAAAAATCTGAAATATTCCTTACAAATACTTTGGGACATTCTAAATCCATTTCTGGCGAGGTCAAAGCTCTAAAGTGAACAGCTGATTTTTGCCGGACTTTATAATGCTCGAAACTGGGTCTTAGCAAAATTCGGAATATTACGATTAAATTTTGGGAAAACTAGTCATCCAAAAAATCTGAAATATTCCTTATACGTATTTTGGGACGTCCTAAATCCATTTCTAGCGAAATCAAAGCCCTAAAGTGAACGGCTGAAACTGGGTCCAGCGAATTTCTTAATTTTACGATTACATTTTGGAAAAACTAGTCATCTAAAAAAATCTTAAATATGATTAATTATGACAGATTTGACAGTAATAAATGTCAAATAAGCCAATTTGTGCTAGGTTTAAGTTTAATTCACGTTTATGAAATCGACTCTATGAGTTTTAAAATTATGAGAAATTGTTTTCTCGTGAATGTTTCTACGTGGACGATAACGCGATTTCAAGTCAAGTCCCCTTTCTAAGTAGTACACAGTGAGAGCCACGCATCCATGGTACAGGCATTGTGCGATGCCGGTGCGCGGTGGTCATTCGCATTGGCTAAGAGCCATCTGCAATCGCGTCAGCAAACCTCAACCTTAAAAGCCGTAGGGCAGTAGGGTAGAACACATTTTTGCTGCATGATGTAGCCTTGATCGCTCCCTTCACAATCTAATCACCAACGAGCCGTAATTACGTTTGTACCATCCCAGGCACCCCCAAGGCAAGAACTTGCTCCCCAGGCTCAGCCGGTATCTCGGCACTGCCTTGGTGCCCTTGAATAATGTATTTCATCCGGAGCGATCCTCGTTTATTTAGATGGAAATTTGGGAGGAATAGGCAGCTCTTCACTGACACCCTCGGAGTGCAAGTGTGGGTTGTGTAGGCCCCTCTTTGAAATTATTATAATTATTAGGTGTCGGGTAGCTTATAAATTTATCGATTGTAAGGCAAGGAGATGAATCAGGTACAATGACCATAGTGTCACTCGATGCTCGTGGATATGCGAATCGTAAATGGTTGTGCAGAAATAAGGGGCAGTACGATTGTGATAGTGAAGGCGAACGGAGCCTAATAAAGTCTTCTCCTGACAACAGATCGGCGTCTTTAATTTAGCCCCATCCTGCAGTTGCGGCATATTAGATTTAGTAGGAAAGCACAAAGGAAAGAACGAAGAGGAAACACGAGGAGGGAAGTAAGTGAGGACCCCAAATATTTTGATGATGTTCAAACGGAAAGTTGTCAATCATTCCGTGAAAGGGCAGCCCCTGGCGCTGAGAGGCGGTAGATGGGGCTGGCGAGGGATGGACCCCCATTCTATTAGGAGTGTGAAAGATTTGTACACAGAGATTGGGCTCTTAATTGCTGCCGCTCACGCAGCCCCTATTTACACGGAACGGCATAAATTCACCAGTAGATTTATGGTGGACGCCGTAATTATTTTAAAATGCTCCATTCCCTGATGGATACAAACAGAGGTTGCCATTGTTATTGGGGAGCCGGGGAGAGAGGGGCTGAAAGGGCGATTACTTATTTCGGTCGGATGGAGTGAGATAGCGGCCAGATTGGAATTTATGATCCTCCTCGGAGCGGATTCCGATTATTATGGTAAGTAGCCAAGCATGATACCCTGGATTTTCAATGGCCGGATTACCACGGAGCTCCCATTCCAATGAGGACTTTACAGGAAAACCGATCCGATCTCTTTTCAGTTGGAATCTCATTCTCGAAATGCTCCTGAAATTCCGGTCTTCAATTTCTTCCCAACTGTTTGGACAAACATTGAAAAAAATATTCAGCAAAGGGGAAGAGTCTTCGGTCAATAATTATTCAATCTACTCATTGGACACTTCTTAGGTTAAATATGGAAAGGTTTTGCAAAGCTAAGTTTTGTTAGGATGGGCGAGGGTAGGTTAGGTCAGGCTAGGTTATGCTAGTCGAAATGAGGCTAGGTTATGTTTGGTTAGTTGAAATATGTCTAGGTTATATTAGGTTAGGTAATTCATCATTTGACAATTCAGCACCCAAGTCTCCTTCAAAATTTTCTCTCCCCAAAAAGAAGATTGGGTTAGTCAATCCAGATAATGCTCCTTAGGTCGGACGATCGCCGGCTAATCATTCTATTGACCGTTGCCCACTGCAAGAGTAGATGAGGCCATACATCAGCCCCAAGCACCAGTGAACCGGTGCTCCACCGCACCACCCAGGGACGAATTAGACCAAATAAAGTTACCCTTCCGGCAGTGAGGCACGGCCCCATTGAATGCACTTAAAAGTGCGCTCTAGCCCTCCCTTTTTCCTCCATTACTCGTGCGCCGCGACCCGCAAGAAAGTTCTTAAAAGTTCACCGCCAGCCAGCCATTGTACTACAAGCATTCCTCACATTTCGGCGCGTTACACTGTTTGCTTTGCACTTCCACCTATAATTTATCATTCGGCCCGAGGTCCGGCTTTTTGCCGCAATCGGCTACACCGAGAGGGCTGTACTCATAACCCCTTCGCCCGCTGTCCAAGTTGGCAACGATTCTAGTGAAGAAATACTGACCCTTGGCAGTTATGAATGCCATGTCAACCATACTCAATACAACAATAAAAGTATTTGTGCTTGGGGTGAGTTCTAAACGAAATACCGTATTGGCTGAATAGGTAAACGACTCGCACTAGACTAGTAGTTTCTCAAACCATCCATTAGGTGAGTGTAACCAGAAATTACGTACTCTAGTAACAAAATCTTACTGAACGTTTCATAGAATAAAGGGTCATCAACAATGTTTGAGGATAGCTTATTAGGCAACCAAAACTACATTTATGGTACTGATAAAAGTAAAATAACCCCAACACTCTGACATGGGCGTACGACATATTTTTAATCAATTTAGCAAGAAGATAATTCCATCAGTTGTGTCAAAAAAGCAACGACACTGGAATTAATGTCAAATTGACAGTAATATTTTGTGCCAATGTAGTGGCACCTGCCTTGTAATAATCATAACGGCATCAAAAACACTGAATTTTATTCAAAATTTCCCGCCTTTTCCTCAAGCATTGTTGATGACCCTGTACAAAGATTGCATGTTTTTTTTCGCAAACAAAATGAGATGGGATGAGGTGAGGTGAAGGTGGGTTGAGAAAAGAAGCACCGGCCGGAAATGCTGATATAATGAAGTCAAAACACAAACGGCGTTATCCATTCAAAGGATCAATTCCGGGCTGTATTGATGTTCGCTTGAAAAACGACTCCCCAAGGAAAGCTCGACTAGTTATGCAGCTGTATCCTGAATAAATTGGTATAATACGCATCCCGAGTCCCACTTTATTTGTAAACCATCTCCACTGCACTGCGGAAATTCCAATATTATTCCCGGTAAAAGTTACAAGTAGTCTCATTTACAAACGTAAATGAGAAAAATTCGCGGGACAAACAGTAGCAATCTGTGAAATGAGGGAATACCCACTTCGAGTTGGAATTAGTTCACTGCAACATAACGCAGAATCATGTTTAAAACGATATTTTATGACTACTTTAAATTGCATCATCTAAGAGCAGAGCGAAAAAGGTGATATCATCTAGTTCTCCCTTGAAATGTTGTTATGTTGAGTAGTTGCATTATAGGTGATTAAAGTTGACCAATCACAAGTCTACAAAGGCTAGGTTTAATTTCAAAAATGGTTGATAGGTAATGGGAAGAATAGGAAAATGATGTTTGATTTACTGTACAGAGAAGTACCACTGCTGTAAAAGCCAGGTACGTATGTATACCTCAATCCCGGTCGTATGAGTACAGATGTGGCGGTGTGGTTTTCAGCTGCCCACTCGACTATAGGCGAACTAGCAATGACGTTTTCGCTTGACACTTCACTTCTATATTGTTTATGTCAGTCTAGATAAGAATTGGGGAATTTGAAAAATAAAGTATTGAGTTAAGCTTTTGCACTAGTTTTTGAAATATCACAGTCGTTAATGGTTTAATTGCAACAATGGAGAGAAATGCATGCAGTTAAACCTAACCAACTAACAAATAACACCAGACCTCGAAATAAGTGGATCTTTGAAATAAGTGTTATTTAACCCAACCAAACTCACCAACCAACTAATAAGACCGGTGATCTCCAAGCGATCTCCCCTCGAAGATTTTTCCCACGGTTATTCCCCAAGGTACGATGTGCAAACAGACAGACGGATGTTAATTCAGACGAAGAGACGGACAAACCGCTGCGCCAAATGGACGATCGTAGCAAAGAACAGACAACAGGAGGAAAAGACAGACGGATGAACAACAGATGGACACTCTTCATCCTATCGCACCTACTACCTCTGAACCGTTTCTTAAGCTAATACGATGAAGCAAAACCCCCGACTCAGCGAGGGATGACTAATTCCATTCCGAGTCGCAGGTCCCTCGCTTGCCGGCCGAGTTATCCCCATAAATTCGCTCTTTAAATTTAACGGGCTCTAAACTTAACATTAAGCATAATCCCTGGGCAATCAGGCGGGCCATCCTGGCAAATTTAAACACACGGCCCGGCACGGCGCTGCGTGGGAGGCGCCTAATTCCCGGTGAGAATAAAAACTAAACCGGTGCCAATTTGTTAGGCTCCGGGCGGAGCGGGCCTGGCGTTTTTATTAAGAAAACGCGCCACCCTCGTCTCATAAAGACATTATTTAATTAAATCTTCACCGGCCGACGCGGATCATCGAGTTTAATATTGTTTTTTGGGAGGGGGAAGTTGGGACGGGGGACAGGGGGGAGGCGGGATGCGGGGAAACCCCTGTATAGAGGGCGCGAGTAAACGAGGGGTGGGTGGGTGTGTAAGTGCGGAAAAAGTGGCGAGCGTAGCTGAAGGGACTAACAAGGGTTGTCGTGTTTGGTGGGACGGGAAGGGAAAATTTTTGGGAGAAATACGAGTGGTGGCGTGAGGGAGGACAGGAGAGATGAGTGGGGTAACGAGGAGGAGGTATAATGGGGTGGAATGAGAAGAGGGACGAGGGGGAGGGACGAGAAAAGCAGATGGGAAGTAACGAGGTAGAGAAACGAGGAATGAGTGGTGAAAACGGTTTTTATAGAAGGGAGGGACAAGAGGGAGGGACGAAAAGGAGGGACGGGATGGATGGACTGAAGGGAGGGACGAAAAGAAGGGACGGGATGTAGGGACGAGGGAAAGGATGAGGGAAGGGACGAAGGGAGGGACAAGCGGTGGTGAGGGGAGGGACGGGAGAAGGGACGAGGGGGAGCGACGATGAGAGCAGACGTGTAAGGATGAAGTAGGGCGAGGAAGACGGTCAAGGAAGGAGTGGTGGTGAGGGTTTTGTTGGTAGGGGGGAGTTATAGGAAGATGGCAAGAGTTGTGGAGTGGGCGTGGTCGGGAGACTGAAGACATAGGAAAGAGCAAAGAGGGATCTGTTGGTGAGAAGAACTGGGGTGGTTAGGGGGAATTGTTATCCCATCCTTGAGTAAATTCCCAATCCCAGGAATTAGGCCAAACTGGGCCGGAAGCCCGACCTAACTGTTGACCCGATTGGAAGAACTCGTGCATTCTCCCCCTGGCGTTGAGGACATTCCCCTCGTACGTGCCTCAGGCGACGAAAATTAGTCGAGGACGACTAACTGAAATTTACTGCCTGGGGCCCTTGAGCGGGAGACCTGACTCCGGGGTATAGTGGACAGCGAAGGGGTACGTGATTATTTTATGAGGATGTGAATAAAAGTAACGGGCGAGAATGGGGTGGTTTGTCAGGGATTGAGGTGAAGATTGGAATAGAACTCACTGAATGGGAGGACAGCTCACGGAATAGACAGGTTGTTTGGGGAATGAGGTGGGATCACTGGGAAGGAGGAGGTCTATTGACGTTAAGGTCAGAAATCGGAGGAGGTCTATGGATGGTGAGGCCAGGAAAGGGGGGGGGGGGAATATGGATAGCATCGTCAGAAAAAGGTGGCGGTCTATGGATTGTAGCCCATGGAAGGCAACATCAAGAAAAGGTGGTAGTCTATGAATAGCAACGTCAGAAAAAAAGAGTAGGTCTCCAGAAAACGGAGGAGGTCTATGGATGGTGATGTGAGGTAAAGGAGGAGATATGTGAATGTAAACGTCAGTAAACAGAGTAGGTCAATAGACTTAGAAAATGAGCGGCGATTTCTGGAAATGGGAACTCGGTAAATAAATGAAGGGAAAGCTCAGATGAGAAGGACCTCCGTGGAATGGGGAACAACGAGAGGGAATTTGGTGATTCGAAGGTAGCTCAGGGAACGAAGGGGATATGACAAGGACGAAGGCGTTGTCGAACGTGAAGAGACGGGGATGAGGCTAATGTAGTACACGAGGGTCCCATAGCAAGTTGTGGTGTGGGGGGTTAAAGGGGGTGTTTTCCCAGTAAACGTGACGTGTCCCTCCCACGAAGGCCCTAGGCTTTAACGCCCGTGTAATGGGCGTAGAAGAGATGTGACGTTGCGTCTAAGCACCGAGGGATTTTTACGACGGCTACCGGTGTTTTATAATTCAAGAGCCGGAAGAGCTCGGGACAATGGGGGTCGTATCCGGTGCTCGGACTCTACCGGTTTAAGGGTTGCATTATTCTGCAAAGAATTTCAGGGGCGGACAAACCCCGACGCAATGGGGAGCGAGGGAAAAGTTAAAGGTTGGGCGAGGTGGTCGGGGCGATTAGAAAGGTTTGGGGAAGCAACGCTCCCGCCGTGAAGTTGTTGATGATACTGGGAATAATCAGATGAACTACTCTCGAGTGGAGGGTTAAATGAACGAGACAACCCCAGTTAGAGTTGATAATCGACCTCCCCCAAACTTTCCCTGTCCAATTAGGCCATCTCCATGAATAATTCGGTCCATACTAATGTTGCCAATGGCCGGGCCGCATGAATACTGACCGTGGGAATCCGATTAGCCGATCCCTTTTAGCCTTGGCGTGTCGGCGTCAGCCCTGGATTCCCATGCACGCGCACGTTCGTAGTGTCGGGTGTAATTATTAAATTTTGGTACATTCTTATAATTGTCCAAACAAAAACGCTTGTAGCATTTCTAACATCTTGTCCTCTTTGCAGTTCCCCCGCAAAAAATAGCCATCTTGGACGAATCGGGAGCTCAGCTGACCTCAGTGGTGGGTCCTTTCTCGGAAGGCGCGTCCTTCACCTTGAGATGTGACGTCTTCGGGGGTGAGTAATGTATTTCTCTAGAAAAGGCGTCCTGTCACATGTGGGTCGAAGTGGATTGAAGGGGATGAATTGAGAATGATAATTTAGGCAACCAAAACACTTGGTGAAAACAGTGTACCTTGAGTGGTGAGAAGCCGGTAGTCTCAGATGTTTCGAGACGGTTTTGAGTCAATTGCCACGGCACCTTACTTGCCAGGGTTGGGTGGTCAGCAACAGTCCCTAGATTCGTCGTTCATATTTGCAACCGCCCGCCATATTTAATGAGTGAGTGGCGCTGGGAGATAAATTCCCAAGGAAGGAGCACCCCTAATGGCGCGTGTAATTAAACACCCATAAGATGTACACCGCGTCCGCTGAAAACGAGGTCCACGTGGCCGTAAATCCGGAAGCAGGCGAAGCGGAAACGCGAGCTCGCCCATAAATCGGCAAGACGGGGACACTTCCGCCGCGACTTTACACCTCGGAACGTTAAAGCTCGGATATTAAATCAGCGCCATCAATGTCCTCCAGCGGCGTCGGACTCATTCCGACTCTTTTACGACGGGATGAGGATCGCGGGTGGCGGCCCATTTCTCTTCCGACGGCGGCTAGATGTCCTTCCGCGAATAAAATCCGAGAGGGCCTATGTCCCTCCGATGCTCTGCGCTGGGGTAGTCCGTTGGATGTTAATGTTAGGAAATGAAGGTTTGGAATAGTCACGCGCACTTGAGTATGGTGAAGTGTGTAGGAGAAGGGTCTACAGGAGAAAATAGTCAAGACTACAAGGCCAGACTAAGGTAACCAGGAGAAAGTGCAGCAGCTGGCTCCCCTGGTCTCAGGAAAGATTCAGTCCTGATACCGTACTCCCTGGAAATAGAACCCAGGGTGGAAAAGGGTGACGGAGTATCCCTCCCCGAATCGAGACGGGGCGATTTGGAGCGCAACCCCCAACCCCACAGAATAGCAGCACCAAAGAGCGAGCAACGACGGTCAGGTTCCCAGGCGCAAGCCTCGAAACCCCATCCGTCCGTCCATAACTCTGGAACTTAGCATCGAGATTACTCCGGAGACTAATGAGTGAACAAAACAACGATGTTAATCAGTCAGCCATTGCAAAAGATGTGCTCGCTTCGAGCTCCCTCGACCGCGCGCCACTGTTTCACGACAAACTTCCCGCAAAAACTTTATCTTCGGGTTGCGCTGTCCCCTCATTCCCTACCGCCCCCCCATCACGCCCACTGAATGGACTGAAAGTTTAGACAATCGGGGAATTGTCTTTACTTTTATTTGGGATTGATTGATTTCGCCCGGCTTCCATTCTACAGAGCTCGCCTGTTCCAGGGGATTGTTTAGAGTGAGGGCCCATTTGTTTCCGGTGGATGTTAGGCGACGAATTAAATCACTTCCGCGGCAACAAAGCGCGAGCGTTATAGAAACCATTCTCCAAAACCGCGGCGACTATTAACCCTTTTGCACCCAGTTGTTACAGTTGTTTCCTATTCCGAAAATCCCAAGATCAAGCAATATTCCACCTTATCCATTAACATTTCTCAAATCAAGAATTAAACCTGCAACAGTGTCACCACTCCCCAGGGGGTGCGAAAGAAATCATCACTTAATTGCAGTTCGTGTCTCCGCATCAAATCACCGAAACTGCCAGCCAGGTCGTGTCGGCTCGGCTGTTGCATATTCATTTTCAGCTACTTCCGGCTCCGTCCTCCTAGTCCTGTAGTGGTGTTGAGCAACACTATTACCCTCCGAGTCGGCTCGCTTTGAATTAAAGCACCAGTTTCGCCACTCAATTTCAGCACTTGCACCTGCAGCACGACGCAATAACACTTTATTACCCCAACGGTGCTTTATTATGGGCTCGCTTCGACGGATGCAGGGCGAAGAGTGGCGTCGCGACGCGACGCTCCCGAAACGAATCGAGACGCGACCTGGCTGGGGAAAAATTTAATAAGTGCTCACATTCGGATATGCTGTGTGCAGCGAGCCTGGCCCAATACTAGTCGGATTCTCCGTTCGCGAGGCTTGTGGTTGCAGCGTGCTTCTTTATCTGGTCTTTTCTTTTCTCTCTGATCTGGTCTTCTTCAACTTCTTTCCATTTCTGTCATATACACACCTGTTCCTGTCCACTCCCCTCTGGTCTTCTTTTCCTCTTCTACTTGTCATCCCTATTTTCTACTCCTTCTTTCCACCGCAACACCTCTTCTTCTTCCCATCTTCACCACCATCTCCACCTCTCCTCTTCTCTTTTCCACCGTTCCACCTTTTCTTCTTTTCACCGCTCCATCTCTTCTTCATTCTACCGGTCTACCTCGTATCTATTCCTCCAGTTCACCTCTACTTCAACATCCACCGCTACACCTCTCCCATCAGTCCAACGCTCCATTTCTCCTCCTAACCCACCGCTCGCTTGCTTATCCTCGTCACCCCTGCTTCTCTACCTCTTCTTGTCCTTCTCTCGCACAATCACCTATGTCATCTAACACCGTTTCCTAGTCCTGTTTTTCATACGATCCTCTTACTCTACGTTAATCACGGATCTTTATTTTCAACTAGTTTAAATGAGCGTTTCTCTATTATAATATTTAGCGATCTTTGTTATTTCTTGAGTCTACTGATCGGGGATTTGTTGTCGACCGTTCTCGCCCGTCGATGGTAGCAGACTTCCAGCTTTCTGGTCTCTCCAAGCCCGCAAGACTGAAAATCTTACTCAGCTTAAAATCGCGGACACTTGGACACTCAGGGTCCGTCTGTTTCTAACGTAAGTGCCCAGCGACGACTCAAACTTCATTCCTTTCGATTTCTGCTTTACTTAGCAGTCCAGTTAATTCGCTGGCTTGGCCGGGACGTACCTTTTATAGAACGTAGCAGAATCGTATAGCGCCTCGGAGCGAGATAGACACTAAGATAAAGAACCTATTAAAAATTCATAGAATTGGGTCCCTTATCAATTCTTACAATTCTGAAATGCAAAATTTCACACTTACTGAGAAATGATGCCTCTCTATTATACTCTTCAAAACGACGTTTTTTTTATTATCTTCTGCACCTTGTAGACGAGTAGTTTATTCACTCTACAAACTACTCTGATAGAATCGTCCATACACGCTTAGTGCGCGAAAGAATATTTATACGATGCACTTAGAAAACTAACGACCCTCGTTTTCAATAGCCGTTATTACTTGGTTTCATGATTAGTGCTGCCATATAAAGAAAATGCAACTGTTAAAATTCAAATCGTAAAAGTTAGAAACCTTATCGTTAGGTGTTTTAGAGCTGCGAGCTGGGCAAGCAAAGGAATAATTTATGACCTCACTCCTGTATTATAGGTAATCTAGAGCAGTACATGCGGGTCTTTCCTGTGTAGAGGTCTGAAATTCAACGAGCACGCTCCATTTTAGAATCTATGCATGGGGTTTCAGAAATAACTTCTAATACTTGAACCAAATATAGAACTAGCCAAAAGAACCAACTTTTCTATTTACTATTCTTCGGTTTTCGAAAAGAAAACGTGGATTCCAATTTGACCTTGTGTATTGCGAAAAAATGACGAAAATGTGTGCTGCTACTTACGTCATGCAGCGTTCAGGAGAATGAGAATGGCGGGGCGAGCTGCCGAGCATCACGATGCGCGTTGCCCTTAGCTCCAATTGACACACAAAACACTTATTCGTAAAATTCTATCTACCAATTCTCCCCAACGCTTCCTTTATCGATTTTCTGTTGCAATTAACTGGGTAGTGATAACTTAAATCACCCACGAGCACATCGCATGCAACTTTTAGCCTTGAACGAGAATATGACTTCCGCAGATTGACGAATGTTACTTATTAGAAACAATCGGTCCAGCAGGTGACCAAAGATGTAGTTGGAACCGCGAAATATTCGGATTCCTTAAAAAGGAGGACTTTTGTCCTCTCGTCAGAAAAGTCTGGTCCGGAATTCCTGGGGATTTGAACTCCCAGGTCGCAACCTGATAAAAGAATGAAGGATCTGCCTCAAAGACGTTCAGAATGCGCGTCGGAGGGAATTTAATCTCCTGGAAGAGGATCATCCGGCGCGGAGATAGGTTTTTCGGCAGTTTGCGTTTCATCCTCGCCGTTTGGAGTCCGTCAGCCACGTTATTGTCCCGCCCACTCGGGACACCCATCTATTTTTTTTCATCCTGCGGCGAGAAGGGAAATTGCCGCCCCCAAGGCACCCAAAGTGAAAAGGAAAGGACGCACTTTTGTCGAACTGATGAACACGGTGATAATTACGGGGATCCGTCATATCCGCGTGGCAGCATCGCGCCCGCCGAGCCCGCAAACGGTAAAGGGTGAAGAAAGGGTCGGAGTGATGTATGCGGGGGAACAATTCAAGGCTTTCCGCTGGAATATACGCGGCGCGAACGGATAAAACACGGCGATATTTCAAGCCGGAAGTTACGGTGAACATTTTATGACGCATTCTTCGCAATCCCAACCGCATCCGCAGGTTTGTGGGTGATGTAAATATATATTGTGTTGGGACATATTTAGCCTCATTTTTCGGGTCATGGGTCCTCTAGCCATACACCAGAAAAGACTAGGCCTGGATGTGGGATGTTCTAGGGTGAATGCACCAGTAATGGACACCCATGAGGAATTTTCAACCTTGATTGCCTATTTTTCAAGTACAAAATCCGACTTGCAAACGCAAAAAGTGGTATTTATTATTCAACTAACCATTGGTAAGTTAGAATGATCAGGGGCTGGAAACCACCCCACCAACAACAGAACTCCTGAGGGCCGAAGATAAAAAGCCGTCTCTTGTTTTGGAAAGTGGTGCCCGACCGGAAGTTTCCAGGCAGCAGCCGGGCTAGGAGACATTCCAAATAGAACATAATAAAATTAACTTTTATATATGTCCTGGAGCTGCGTCCTCACTTAGCCGGGGCCACCTTGGAACGGAAAAGTTTCTCAACTGGTCCCTGGAGTTGGCAGCAGTGACGTATCGCCTGAGGGAATATCCCCCCAGCGCTTGGAAAACTCCTTCGCACCCAACTTTACACCTCCTTCAACTAGTATTTTGATAGATTAAAACTGTTTCTTGCCTCGAGGCGGCCAAGCGGGGTTGGTGGGGTTGGGGCTTGGGCGGGCGGAGGTTGGTGGTGTGACGAGCCCGATCTGTTTTTGTTTTCTTCCATCAAATTAGCCTACGTTGTAAGCACCCAGGATTACAGAGTTGTAGTGTAGTTATTCGATGCGGAAGGGTACAAAGAAAACATAATGTCGTTTTAATACCCGCTCACTTTTATTACCGAAGCATAAAGTACCCCAGATTTTATTACGATCACTTTTGTATCACTTTTCCTCACAATTTCACTTGTCAATTTGAGATCTTGAATTCACCATCGCATCGCTGAAATTACATTCTTCTACCTAAAAATTGTGACGTTCTGTAGTCTCGTAAAGAGCACATCAGTAAGACATCCATCAGCCTCTCAAACATAGCTGTAGCGTTATGCAATCCAAACGGCATAACAATGAAATGCCACAAATCTGACTCAGTTGTTAATGTCGTGTCGCCTCATCACGCCCCCTTGCCGTGCCCAGGTATTCTTCCGTAACATTGCCCCCTCCTTAGACTGATCATCCCGATCAGGGTTCAGGTGCTTAACTTCCGAACACATCTGTTTACTCTTCGAGTGATCGAGTGATAGGAAATTAAAACTAAACTTCTGCTAAAACAATTGCGTATAATTATTCCCATGTGGAGTATGACAACATCCCTTTGAGAGATCTCCTACTGCCTGCCCTCTTAGCCACGATACGCACCGTCCCTTCCCACTCCACCGCAAACCCCGTGCACAAGCCTTGACCCCAAATCCCAGGTTCGCGCCACACACATCTCTGTCCCCTAAGGGGATGAGGTGGCCTCGCGGAATCAAGTGGATTGGGACGGGGCGACCTAATGAAAATATGAGGTGAAGAAAAGTAGGTTGTAGTGTGAGTGGACTCGGATTGATTTGTTGGCCAAGACTAGGATGGATAGATTGACCACTCTAGCGGTATTTAATAAACATTGCAGCAACTCTCTGAACGAATCAAACATTAAAAGCCAAATCGCGTGTGTGATTAAAATATCGTGACACACTCCAGCAAATGGAATCAAAGCACTCACAAAAAAAGCGGTGCCCTTTGATCTAACGAACTCCATTTGTATGCACGACCAATCGGGGTTTTGTATTCAATCGGATTGTGTTTCAATATCAATTTCTGCCGATGCTTTCAAAGCCGGTATGTATCCAATTTGAGGTTGAAATTTTGAACATTTACGGGAAAATATTTAACGACTACCTTATCGGGAAAGGCGGCTGTCTTTGACCTGAGGGAATATGAGCTAACCCACCTAGGTATAATTGTTCACCTGACCTCATTAAAATGGTAATTATGTAAATTAGGTAAATAATCGGCCCCTACCTTTTGGTCTCCTCCTCGCTCTCATCTATTAACCGAAATATTGTACTCATACTCGCTAACTTAGCGGTATAACTCCTTAATTTATATTAAGTGGCGATAAAGGTCGACGAGGGACATAAACATCATCCTAGTCTATAGAATACACACCCCAGGGATAATGTAGACGTTTGATTGGACACAGCTCCCCCATTGTCCCGTTCCCCCTGAACTGACACCCTGGTTAATTATCGACCAGCTATTGATAAAGCATTCGCTGCGCTAACTAACCCTCTGGCAGGCCGCAACTTCATCAATAAAACACCAAACTGTGAGGTTGGGTTAGATGGGGGTTGGGTAATTCGCCCCAACTTGGTTTCACTTCTCTTCTCTTGGCACCCTTTTGGTTCTAATTCTTCTCCGCGCACCTCTCCTGGACTTATTCATCTCCGCTCGTCGTATCATCAATTCCCTGTCATGTTCGTCCAACTTTCGCTCTCATACATCATTTCTTTGATCTCTACTCGTCTTAATCGATTAGAAAATTCCTTGATCACGTTCCGTATATTTTATTAAGTACCTATGTAGGTACCGTATTTTCGTTATTCCCCCTTGCATCGTGTTAGTCTACTTCTCCCTTTCCCTTCGTCTCACCTCTATTGGCTCACTTGGGTGCTACTCAATTTCCCTCTCCATCCCCTTCACATCTCACTTCCTAACGACTAACCCACCTTGTAACGAGTATCCTACTCCGTCCTCTCAGAAAACAGCCTTGCCCGTTCCCTTGCTGGCCCACTTCGCCCTCACTGCTCCCCGGACGGCAACATAGGCGTCGCGACGCTCAGCCAAGAGGAGAGCGTCGCAAGCGCTGCCGCCGCTCAAATTGAGCCAACTTGTCATCCGGAGAATTGTCTATGCAGCAGAAGTCACGACCTGGTGCCCCTCTCTCGCTTGCCCCAATTCGAACCGCGAATCTCCGCTCTCCGTCCGTCACGGCTTTGCACTTTATTTGCTCTATGCCCTTCTGCACCCCCAGGTCTCGTACTTCAGTCGCCCTCCCGAATTAACGGGATTCTAACGACCCTTGTTAATTGACGCGTTGAATGTTCGAGGAGGTGCGTTATTCAAAAGGCCGGGTTCAAGGGGAATTTCCATCGAATATTCAAGTCGAACGCCTGCTGAGGGGTGGCACAAGACAATTCAAGGGTCGCAGCTCCGATTTCCCCCGTAATCTTTCCTCATTTTGGACATGGCCCACATTCCTCAAATCGTCGATGCCCCAAATTTATGAATGCTCCTGGGTAACCTCAAACTACATTTGCAATCCCCTGGACGTCCTCAATCTCTTTATTTTCTGAGATGTCCTCTACCCGCTCCAGTTTGCCGATGCTCCCCGTTCAATGCATACGGTGACGCAGCTCCTGCGAAGGGAGATGGATACAAATTGGATGCAGAATCGGTCGGTACGTGGGCGCGAGGCCAGCCGACAGCGTCCATGTAAATACCGCTCCAATTCCCTTCCCCTAACAATGATATATACTCCATATTTGTAAACTGCAGTTTGGCGTACGTGAGCTGAAAGTGAGGTGGCCCTTAGGTGTGCCCCTAATGTATTGCTTGCACACCGAGAATAGCCCGAGTGTGGGTCCCATCGCACTCGTATTGATTCGGGAGGAGAAGAGGATATCAGCGGAATTGCCACGTTTCTTTAAAACCGGTCTAGACGATATATTTCAGGGAGGGAGATAAGTCACGGAGGGCGATAAGTCAAAAGGGCTGCGTTGTTTTTGTCCAATTCGCACACGTCGCAAGGTGAAAGGGGAAGATTGGCGTTCGAATCGTTCCCGCTTTTCATATTATCTGCGAGGGGGAAGATTTCACGAGTGCCCCGGGGGTCACCCAACGTCGTTGGGAAATTCGAGAGGGATTGGCCGGCGTGCGGGCGACACTGACGTGTTTCCACTCGGGGTGGCCGGTGTTTAACCTGGGCCTCTTCCCTCCTCAACATTCTCCACCTAGCTTCCGCTTAGTGTGGTCAAAACGTGGTGACCCAGCTTGAGCAGCCCCCCGGCAATAATACAGGAACTCGATGGGCCGTGGCTTTATGGTCGCCCAGGGCAAACGGTATCAATCACAAATTAAATCCGTCTGACATGGGTCGCAACGTCAACGAGACACATCATCCGAGCTGTCGGTTAATCCAGCGGGCTGACCTTCAACTCGAGGATTAGGGGGATGGCTGTGACAGGGACACATGCGGTGCATTCCTGTTCGGGCGACAAGGGTGCTATTAAAATTATGAGAATTATTATGGGCCATATAATCCTAATTCGTTGATGGATAATCTGGACATAGACTCATTTGTGACCCAAGTGACTTAGACTTCTGACTGACTGACTTAACACTATGCAAAACACAGAGACACGTGCCATTAGAAGAAAACTGATTTTGGGTATCGAGTGGGACTAGTCGATACGCGAACAAACGACTGCGGTACATCCCCCGATGTTGCCCGGGACTGTTCGAAGCGAGGAGGGTAGTAAGAAATTCCGGACCGCCCTCACAAGAAAACCCGTACAAATTCCCTAACGCCATCGACCAGATATCTCCTAGGCTACTAGCAGCCGCAGACCGTGCATGGCAAGCATTTCTCCCAATAAACGGGGAACGTCCCGCCTGAAACTGCAATATTCCTTTCATTTAACCGGCTCTCGGGGATCCGGGGCGAAAAAGCACTGTCGCCACACCAGCAATTTCAACCCTTTTTAGCAGATCGTAGTTTCGGGGAGCAAAAAATCGTCCACGAGGGTGTGAACACGCTGGGAAATGTGGGGAGAGGAGGTTAGGCGTAGAAAGTGCTTTTCCTAAGGTCTTGCGGTTTTCCCACACCTCCTCCACGTCACGTCACCTCTACGTGTACCCCATTTTATTGTCTGGGTCCCTGTTGTTGTCCCACGTGTCCCTTACATTATCTCGAGGTTAGTCCATGCCTCTCCACGGTATGCCGGATATCTTCCATGTTATTTCCATATGCCCACGTTATTCCCATGTTGTTTCCCTGATTTCCCCACGTTATCCCTACTTTATTCCCATATTCCCCTCTCGTGATCCCAGGCGAACTATGTGGTTCTAGGACAATAACCCCCGTACTCGCATAACCCACCAAATACCACCTGGACAATAATCCCTGTGTGAAACACCGCCCTTTCCAATACCTGTACCCATACTAAACAAACCGTGTTAAAACCCCATATAGAACACCCCCTTAAAAAAAGTGATATAAAAATTGCAGATTTACCAATGCATATGGGGTGTCACATATCATAGAGGCGTAAGGGCGTAACTCCATGCGTTTGCTAGTGTAACGAACCCTTACTGCGTTCCGCTGAATCTTTTATTTTATTTCGTGCCGGTGACAGCAAACTGTCATTTGCCTGTCACTCAGCTGTCACCTGTCGGCATGGACCCAGTAAATGTAGCGCATTATTGTCGATAGAGGGCCCTGTTGATGCGAAGCCACATCTTTTCTTTCCAACGCGACGCTATTGCTGAAGCGGAGCCTCATCCATTCGTACGACTCTTGCATCCTGTCCGGTGCGGCCTTTTTGGCTATTGTTGAAGCAAAGCCTCTTCTTTACGCTCGACTTCCGTTGTTGCTGAACCGAAGCTTCTCTTTTCTTGCACGTCCCGCTGTTGCTTAGCGGAGGCTACTCTCTTCTCGCGCCTTTCGCTGTTGATGACCGGAGGCTTTCCTCTTCCCTTTGGAACCCGAACTACTCGCTACCTCGCACGTCCGCCAACCTTGGGTGTTTCACGTTACCGCTTCACGACCGCTGCACAACAGTCTCGCGCCGTTACTTTGGGGGTACTACCTCCCTGATTTCCCGCCAGTGTCGCGCTCGTTCTTAGCCCAGTTGTTCGGGTTTTTCCGCCGTGAAGACGTCTCCTCTTAGCGCGCGCGGTTTAAACCGCTCCCGTAGGGTCTGGCGCTTCCACAGCTCCACTCGTACTTCTGTGTTCTTTCCCGTGTGTAAATAAACTTGTTTTCTCGCCGACCAGTATTTTCTTGTCCGTCCATTATAATTTTTTCCTTTTTTCGATATTCAACATTTTTTGATGAGGAAAAATGAATTTTTGTTTCAAAAAAACATTTTCAATTTGATAAAATGAATGAGGATGCGAAAGATACCTTTAATTGATATTTAGCAAAAGTGACAATTTCAATCATTCGGATCACAATGAAAGAAAAATTGCAGCGGTTTCTTTGGGATACGTTGTAGAAAAGAAAAAACCGAAAATACCCTTAGTCTCTTCATTAGTTGTAAAGTTATTACAAGTTCAGCGAAAATCCTTAAATACACAATTTCTGATCCTTTTTTGTGTCTTGCATAGAAATCTTTTATCATCGAAAAATCATAATACTGTCTTATAGAGGATAACTTTGTGTATTCAAAACGCTGCTTAGATTTTCTGTACGACCATTAGTTCCCGAGTAATGAATTATCAAAGCCAAACATGTCATTTTTGCTTCGAAGGACGATAACTCGGCGACAAATCATCGTACAAAGATCTTCTATAGCTCAAAATGGAGAGAGCGAATCAAACTTGAAGAGTTGACTAATGTGATTAGTAAAAAAAAATATTGCAGCCCGTGTACCTTTTGAAAGGGAAACAAAAATTTTCAATTTTTTTTCCGCTAGATTTCATATGATTTCTAAAAAGTGGTTAACGATAAAAATTTTTACCTTTCAGATCCTGAAACTAGAAACATCAAGCTTCAGTTTGCTTTTTTTTCAGTTGCTCTACAGCCATTTTTTGCAAAGTTACAGCCATTTGAAAAACACCTAAAAATTTGGAGTTTTTTATTATCCTTTAATTTTTGTGCCTAGTGTAGGTGGATAATTATTTAATTTAATTATTTTTGGACAACCGAAACGGTTAGTTCCCCCTCCACATAAGCTAATTTATCTTAAAATAGTTGGATTTTCGCTATAGTAGCTGAAAAAGAGGAGTCTTAAAACTAGTGGAGTGAAAGGAACGTTTGACTGGTATGGGTTATAGATCAGAAATCACGTACTATGCAGTATCTATTTACCTACTTAATACCAAACAGGAAGATTGATACGGGAGGTTTAATAGAGAGGGTTTCATACGGGTGGTATTACAGAGAATTGGAGATATAAGGCGGATGGTCTCGCATGAGGAGTTGTTACAGCGGTTATTTAAAGAGGGGGGTATGGGAGGGGAGGTTGTATGGAGGGATTAACCCACGTAGTTACTGTCCAAAAGTAATTGGGAAGGGTTGTTTCTCCGTGGGGTACTTGACCCAGGGGTTATTGTCTTGAAACTTTCCCTTACAATACTTTCACGTCAACTTACATGGTCCCTTCATTACTGACCCACTGCCATTGGCGAGTTCATGGACCCGACTGGACTCCGCCGAACTGCTTTCCAAAACTATGAATGACAGGAGACAGCGAAGAGCGACAATAGGGTCGTAAAGTAAGGTTTTTGATGAATGAATGCAAAAAAATTAGAAATACCAGTTGGTTTGGTTCATTTTTAAAAGTAATTATTCCGAAGAAAACAAATAAATTAATTTAATACACCTTGACGTCATCTTGTATAATGGACCTGATTTTTAGGTCTATTTCCGCCGTATTTCTTTGATAGCACGTTGCAAATGATGCCATCCATTGCATTTTAACCTCACTGTTGTCTGACAGCCATTGCCGTATAGACTGATTCACGTGTGAGTGATAGAGAACCTACTGTGCCTATATGCGCCTTGTGCTAAAGAAGGATATGCCAATCGGGGAAAGTCTTTACTAACTGTAGTTCAAACCAACCAACAGGATTCCTATACAGCTCTCGTACCTAATATGATGGGAAAATTTTAAATTCAACATTATTTGTCTATTTTTTTTCTCGTCACAGGTTTATTTTTGAACAAAATCACATATGACCCATCTGACATTGACCTCATAGGTAATCTATTTCAAAAATAAAATCACTTTACGAATCTATTGGAGTAGCAGAATGCTAAATTATTTCACCACACGTGCATCCAAATAACATTACAACGTCACCTCATAGGATGACAGGTTCATAAACAGATTAATGATGCTCGTATTAGACAGCGAAGACATAAAATTGGAATAACCTGCATCCAAAGAACATTCGGACATCATCACAGACCTAAAAGTTTTCCACATACATAAATGATAGCATACAGTGAAGGCGACAGACAAACGGCGTAGCCGACCGTTAATTTATCCCACCACGCACGCATCCACATAATATTCCGATAAAACTACCTAGGACGTCAGGTTTACAAGTCCATGAAAGACAGGAGACAACGAAGACCGAAAATTGGAGTAGCGGGACCACTAAATTATCCAACCACTCAAGCATTAACCTTTATCGGACGAACGTTACATATAGATATGTAACACAATTTATACAGTGTGTCCACGGATTGAGTAGACAAGAGGAAACAATTTTCTATTAAAAAAAAATTATTAAAACAATTTACATTAATTGTACAATAGGCGCAGCATTAAAAAATATATAGGTACATTTATTAAGTGAGAATAGGTGCATTATTTTTCATATGAAATAGTTATTAGCTTTTAAAAAACAAATTTAATTATGAAATTTGAAACACAAGTGAAAGAAAATTAGAATACACGTTATTCAACTTATCTTTTTATTCTAGAGTTATAATAAAATTCTAAAGGAACAAAAACTTTATCACAGATTACATCCAGGTATTCTGTATTCGAAGTCCCTAGAAGTTTGCGTTCCTCTTTTTTGTATAACCAGAAATAAAAATGTATGTTGAAAAACATAATATTCTTATTTTATTTCACCTACTTTTAAAATTTCGTATTTTACTGATTTTTCAAAAGCAAGCCATTATTTCTTATGAAATTTTCTTGCAAAATGAAAAATAATGCACCTTTTCCCTCTGAATAAATTTATGTTTCCTATATTTCTGAGCACCTTGTACAATGATAGTCAATTATTTTAATAGTTATGACATTTTTTGACAAGTAAAAATTTTTATGAATAACTTTTTTTCGTAAATTAAAAAGAGTGTTTTCTCTTTTTTTACTCAATCTAGGGACACACTGTATTTAACGAAATTTACATCAGTAGGTACGATGAAGATTAAATTAGCATTCTGATACTATGTTGTCATATAAGACGACTGGTTCACAAATACATGATTTATAGGAAGCAGCGAAGACCCAGCATTGTAGTAGTGGATCGCTGAATTATCCCACCACACACACACACACACACACACACACACACACACACACACACATCCAAATAACATTTAGATATTACCACACAGGACGACAGATCCACAAACACATGAATGACAGGAGATAAAGAAAAACGATAAAATGAAAAGAGAGGTAGAGGGAAAAAAGGGATAATGGGAGTGGGCAGGTGGAGAGAGTGAGAAGAAGACGGCAATTGTGAGGAAGAGGGAAAGGGAGAAAGAGACATAAACAGAGAGGGGCAGAGAGAGAGAGAGACATAAGAAGAGAGGGCAGAGAGAGAGTGAGATGTGTAGATAGGGAGAGAGAGGGCGATAAAGAGATGATAATTAAGGATAAGATGCTCAAGTAATAGAAAAGGGAAACGCAAAAAATCGATAAGAAGAAGGGTAAAAATCACAGAAAGCAAAGGAATGACGCAAGGGGCTCTATTTTTATTCCCCCCGGATTGACTCTTATTCGTATGTAGATGGCGCATCCGTCGATTTGGCCCCGGCCCCACCAATAATGGGGCCGGGGAAGAATTACGCCAAATTTGAGTTAGAGTTGGCTGCGGAACGTGATTGGACTCACAGATCGAGTTGGCGAGGTCAGACTATTATGTGTCGCTCTATGATTCCTGCAGTTAATTATGTTCCATTTTCTGTCGGCAGTAGATTTGCCAGTAAATAAAGTGGAAATTGGGGAGTCATAGATGTTGGAATTCATGGTCCGACCACAAATCTTGTATTTCTAGACGTTCTCTTTGTTGCAGGTAAACCGCTGCCTGTGGTCACTTGGTTCAGAAACGATTTGCTCTGGAGCAACGTGAGTGTCGCCCTGCCCAGTGGTGGGGCATCACACGTCAGGAGTGAGTTGAGGGTGACGAATCTTGGTCGGAGGGACGTCCATACCGAACTAACCTGCAAGGCGTCCAACCATCAGAAAACCACTCCATTGGCTGCTACAGTACATGTTGATATGAATTGTAAGTGAAAATTAATTGTTCTTTTTTACTTCTTTGGATCGGGGTTGCTGTGCTCTATATAGTCGCTGCCATGGAAGTCCTGGATCATTAAATGATCAAACGAACTCTTATGGCGAAGTACGATCGTTTGTATATTTCGTCGTCCAGTTCTCTATATCATTACATAGTTCACCGTTAGGCCGAACTCATTGCACCCTCCGCATTATGCTCCTGTCTCGCGTTATGCAGGTCTTTCCTTACGTCGCTGTATTCGGTGAGGGCGATTCGATCAATAGATAATACGTCAGCAATTCTGTACAATATTGACCGTTTAGTTCGCGTCTGCTAGATGATGTAAACGTCCGTCACTTGCACATTCGCATATTCTAGAAATATCGCTGGGCCAATCGATCAGCCCAGCACACGAATGTTCATTGGGTGGATAAGCTTGGGGGGTGATTGCCCCCCAGCTCATATAAATCTCAGCAGAGCTCTTTGTATGAGCAATTCAATCATTTCCGCCGAAAATTTAGGGGTTTGAGCTCCCCCGCTCTCCTGCCACCTCAAAAAGAAATAACCTTCAGTCTTCCCTGGGGGGTTAGTCGGCTCAAACGATGAAAATAACAAGGGAACGCGATTAATGTCGTCTTCCCTTTCATTTACTTTTTATTCCTCGTTAAGCTGCGTTGTTTCCGATTTAATCCGCGATGAATTTTTAAAGGCCACCCCCACAAAAGAAAATATGGCGTTCCTCTGCAGCGTGCTGTCCCTTTTATGACCTCATTAACTGTACTTGTAATTTCCGGTGGGTCGCATCCTGTGTATTTCTCAACCCCACAATTCCTCATCCCCTGCATTCCTCGTCCCCTACATTGCTCATCCCTCTACATTTCTCGCCCCTTTCGTTACTCATACCTTACGTCCACAGTCCCCTACATCCTGGAACGAGTTCTTACTAATAGTGGTGCACTGCCAATAGTAGTGGAAGGTTGCAAAGAAAAGTTGGCAGTGTCGAAGAAATACTTGTAGGAACATACGAAATTTTATAAAGTAAAGTAGACAGGTATGGGGAGGAAGAAGGGAAGGCGTTTAAGCAGAGTAGCGGAGCTTGATAAGCCATCTGTCAGTTTCAGGACATATCGAGACAATACATTTTTATATTCGACGATCAAACATTTTAAAGCCCAACAAACGGCCATATCTCCCCTAGTGCTCGCATTTAGTGGAACATCAATTCTGGAATGGAAAAGTATGAATTTATGTCTCAGACGAGTGAGTTGACGTGAGGAGGGCGGCAAAGAGATGGACGCAATTTCGTAGGGCGTTTATGGTCGTTTCATTGCTGCCCCAACCCCAGTACCTTTTGTATTGTTAATGTATTAACTCCGTGTTTTGTTCTCCTTAGTTGGACCACTCGACGTTAAAATTTTGGGCGCTAACCAACCACTGTCAGCTGGTCGTAGGTATGAGTTGTTGTGCCAAAGTTCCGGTTCGAGGCCACCCGCGAGCATAACCTGGTGGAAAAACGGTCAAAGATTGGAGAAAACCAAGGAAACGGTGAGTTTACTTCAACCTTTGGATTAATTTCATCCGGAAATTTCAATTAGGGCACAAATTTTCATTAATTTTCGAGTTAATTTTTTAACTTCAACGAGAAGATTGTGGGCAATAAATTACTAATTTATGTCGACGTTGCGATTTGTTGTAATTCCGCCTCTGATTGACGCCCATAATAATTACATTCTCCCACCCCCAGCGACAAATCGTTGATTAAACCAATCAATTATAAACTTTTCTGTGGCGAGGGCTTAAAATTGTGTGAAATTTTCGCGTTCCCATTACACTCTACTAAATTAATTGTTTTGCTTCGCCCGTTCAATGGAAACGGATGAGAGTTTTCCTTCGGCCGGCCCAATTGGTCATTTAATACCCGGACCGTGTCCCGCTCATTTGTGGCGAATCAATGCGGACACGAATGTTGGTCGGAGTGGGCGCCGCGAGACGGGAATATTAATATTTAAGGGGACTTAACATTAAACAGTCCCGGGGCCACGGCGGTTTGAAAATATTCTATGCATATCAATGAGTCAGTGCCGTCGCACAGAATGGACGCCTGCAAAACAGGTCGCGACGCGCGAATCAATAGGCGACGCGAGATTCGCCCGAGCGGAACGACGTCTGCGACACCTGCAAATTTCACTCGTCCTTTGTGCAGACGTCCACGGACGGCAACACGACGACGAGCACACTATCCTTCATAGCCAGCAAGGATGACGACGGGAAGTATCTGTCGTGCAGGGCGGAAAATAAGGTGCTGTCTGCCGAGGGATTGGAGGACGGTTGGAAATTGGAAATACACTGTGAGTACCGCCAGGGAACATTGGGTCTTTCGGGCCTTTTGGTTCTTCGAGCTTCTTGGTCCTTCGAGCCTCTTGGTCCTTCGAACCTCTTGGTCCTTCGAGCCTTTTGGTCCTTCGATCCTTTTGGTCCTTCGAGCCATTTGGCTCTTCGAGCCTTTTGATCCTTCGGGCCTTTTTGTCCAACTAGTCTTTTGGTCCTTCGAGCCACTTCCCAGGCCCCACTCCCATATTGCAATTTAAGCTTCTGCCCCCTCAGGGTGCTGAGGCGGGAGACCCTGAGGTGCAGGCATAGGGTTTGTATTTCCGATTGCTTCCTTGTAAAAACAGAACGCTTCGGCAAATATTTGCCGTTGAATTTTACCGGGGCGAGATTAAATCCGGAAATGGCTATCAAACGTGCGTTCAGTCGTAAGCCCCTCGGGCTTTGCTTATTTTCCAGGGAATTATATCAAATGTTTGCCCGACATCAAAACAAATAGTGAGCTCTATGTGGCTTTATTAAATTTCGAGCGTAGCTCAGGAGTTTTGAGGAGCGCGGAGAGCAGATTGAAGCGGAGGATGGCACTTTTGAAGAGTTGCAGGCAAGAAGAGCGAAATAGAGGAACGGGACAGGAACCTTCGAGGAATACTATGTGTGTTTTCAAATGAAGGGAGGTGCTTCAGGGATTCCAGATGGAGTCTGGGGATGCAAGGCAGGTTAGGGTTCAAACGAGTTCCGGCGTGTGCGGCTCCTTCGGCTGGAGAGAGCCACAAATAGTGAAGAAAGAACAAAGGGTGAATTACTCCCGGGGCGTGGGGGACAGGGAGCTGGATGTAAACCAACAAATCCATTAGTTTCTCATTCCTGAGTTGCCCGGAGCAACGAAATATTCCAGGCGCCTGACGCAAAAATTCCTTTGTTTACTGCTAAAACTCACTTTATTTACTTTGGCCGGCAGTGGAGGCGATAGCATTACAACGCTCCTGGTCAGGGAAGGGTAGTTTTTGTTTGGCCGTGCAACATACACAAGGGGCGAGAATAGGGGCAGTTCAGTTTTATTAAGCGCTTTTTCCCTCCGGCCTTACATAACTTTCCCTGTGCACCATATTAAACCCGGAGTCTTGCTTCGGCATAATCAGGATTAGTTACAGGAAAATTAACACAGCTCCATTCTCGTTTCCAAACTCCTATAGCGCGTTGTATTCCCATTCGGAAATTTGTTTCTCGTGTTTGTTAGCTATAAATCCTCCGCTGCTCGCGTGAAATTTCAATGCATTCATGTTCCACTAAGTTTCCATGTGAATATCAGGGGTAGAAACTTTTCTACTCGTGGGTCCAGGTAGTTTCCCCCCAAGTGGTTTCCCTTTAGGTGATCCCCCTGCCGGAAATCACCCCCCGGTGTAGTAACTTCCTACCGGAGATTTCCCACAATGATTTCCTACCGAAAATTTCCTTCAGTGATCTTCCACAGGCGATATACTAACATTTAACTTAACCGGTAGAACTGGTGACGAAGTCATTGTCTTTGTCTCTCATTTGTCGCCTTTTTCGTGGTGTCCATTGTGGTCATTCTGAACTTAATTCGCATCCGAAGTGCCAGACGACTAAAAGCATACCGACACTGAAGAGCATGTTGAGGATATCTATCTGAGTAAATCGAGTGGCCGGGCATTTCTAGCATTTGAAGCAACCATCCTCATATTAAAAGAATTATCACCGGAACCACAAGAGTTAATTGAATAAAGTTTGTAGCGCCTTACCTGGGACTGACAGTGGGCGTTGACAGTGTTTGGATAGAAAAAGAGTAGTTGTTGTTTTAGACAGGTGTAAAATTGGAAAATAAAATATAACGTTAGTTGAGTTTCAAAGAGTAATTTCCTCCACGGAGAAAGTTTGTTTGTTTTTTAAAATTCAATTCAACGATATCCCACACGACCTATTCCTACCTATTTTGCGATTAAGTTTTGGAAAAACTAGTCATCAAAAAAATCGGAAATATCCACTATATGTACTTCGGGACGCCTCAAATCCATTTCTGGTGAGATCAAAACTCTAAAGTGAATGGCTGATTTTTGCCGGATTTTATAATGCTCGAAACTGAGTCTATCGAAATTCTGAATTTCACGATTGCATTTTGGAAAAATCAGTCATAATTGACTCAAACGTATACCTTGCATGGCCCGGGGGTAATGTTGTAAATTTTGATTTTTAAGGACATCATTTCTTGGATTTAATACTCAAGCAAAATTTCGTTGTTAACTTAGTCTTTAAGTCGATGTTGTAAAACTTTTTTTGGTCCTGATGATGCCGACAACAGATCGGCGGAATATTGGCATGCATTAAATAATCAAAAAAAAAAACAAGAAGTTCATGTTTTATTGTTGCCTTGTGCTTGGACGCTCCCCATAAGAGTATTATAATATACTTGAACCACACTTCTTTACGATTAAATTTTGGAAAAATTTGTCATCCAAAAAATCGTAAATATTCCTTTTACGTACTTTGGGACGTCCTAAATCCATTTCTGGCGAGATCAAAGCTCTAAAGTGAAAGGCCGATTTTTGCCGGATATGGGTCTAGCAAAATTCAGAATTTTACGATTAAATTTTGAAAAAAACTAGTCATCCAAAAGTCTGAAATATTCCTTATACGTACTTTAAGACGTCCTAAATCCATTTCTTGCGAGATCAAAGCTTTAAAGTGAACGGCTGATTTTTGCCGTGTTTTATTATGCTCAAAACTGAGTCTAACAAAATTCTGAAATTTACGATTAAATTTTGGAAAAACCTGTTCCTATTTGAAAGATGCCGACAGATACACCGACTTCCGATTTGATCCGAAAAATTCAACCATCACCAACGAATTCCTCGTGTGGTCTTAAGTAACGCATGTTTGTCCCATCTCTCTGCAACACTTCATTTCCAAGAAAAACAGCCAGTACTGATGGTCTGAAACCCCCTCTATGGTTTTTTACCACTTCCCAACGGCCTTCCAGTCGGAAACGCTCCCACGGATGAACGCATCAATCCAGCGGACCATCTCCGTCTCGGAGATTTGTGGCTGACCAGCGCCGCTAACGACACTATCACTCGCCCGAGCGGGCATCGAACTGGACACTGGGTGTGTCCCGACATCGGCACCGCCAGAGACCGTCGAGCTTCCACCCTTCGGCTTCTTAAACTGTTGGCGCTTCTTCTTCTTCTTAGAAGCCAGTTTCCCGGCCGTAGCAGTACTCAAGGAAGTTTCCGTGCCGGTCTGGGTCTTTTGCCTTGCTTCCCGCGCCTCCTCTTCTTCCAGGAGGAAGAAGTAGCTGCCGAAGCGTTCGACTTTCTATCGGCTCCTCTACCACTGGGGGTTCTTCCCCTGCCGCGGGGACACATTCAGGAATCTTAGCGGCCTTGGCAAAGGACTTGCCTTTTACGACTTTCGCCTGGCGGACAGCCTTTGCCGGTGGTGATCATCGCCACACCGCACACAGCGTGCCCGCATCTGGCACGCCTCGCCTTGCTGCTGTGTCCATACCTCTGGCAGCGGGAGCACTGAGTGGGATTCCCGCGTCCCTGCAAGCGCTCGGTTTTTACGTGGAGGCCTCGCAGGCTCGTGAGCCCCACGAGATCACTTGCATCCGTCCCGGGTGTAAGGTACACCAGGAAGAGGGAAGTAAGTCACCCGCTGACCTTGTGTTGACTGACGTGCTTGACGCTACTAACCCCCATGGTATAAGGGACAAGGGTATGTTCACTGGACGGGTTTGCACATCTCGGCATGTAACGTCACATCCTGCCTTCTCCAGAATGGAGGGCAGTTGCTTGAAGCTCGTGTTGAAGGGCAAGCCCCTCAACACGAGTTAGTCCGTCTTCTCCTCCTTAAGCATAAAAGTATGGAATTCCACTCCCTTCTCCTCCAGGAGTCACTGCACTCCGGAGTGACAGGTTCAGTCGAATGGCCCAGCTTTGGCAGGAAGCCCTCATCGTAAGGCTAGCCTCAGCGGACAAGTCCGCGAGGTGGAAGTATCACTTAGTGCACTGAGTAGAACAAACTTCAGATAGAATATTCACACCTTGTCCTGGAGCTCCTTCACCTTAACTGGGACGCAGTACTTGAACTAAATTCACACTAAGCTCTGCAGCGTCAACTGGCCTCGCAGTTAGTACTGCTTCGCCGCCATCAGTAGACGATCCGCGTTATAAACTTTCTCTTTGTACCCCAAAAATGTACTTTGTTCATTTCAGTAAATTAAAAGATCGTTTTAAATTTATACTCCGCACCCTACATTTCTATAATTTTAAAACAAGAGGAGCGAAAGAGTCTGTTTCAACAAGATACCCTCTTCATTTAATGCTACTGCTTAATTATTTACGTTTGAGAGGCGCTTTTGAAGTCGAACGGCATCCGTCTAGTGGATTATTCAACTAATTGAGCCAGTGACTGATCAACCTTTGCAATGATCGATCAGTTGCCGGTCAATCTATTTGTGTATCTAGGTATGTAGCCAACATGAAACGAAACTCGCTGTTGAAGGAAGCTCTGCCGGCTAATCGAGTCACAGAGATGGGGTTGAGGGGGAAAGTTTAAAGGGATCATCCCCTCCATCCTCCCCACCCCTGGCAGGCTCGTTAGCGTGAACGTCCCGTCTGGTCGTGGCCTGTCTAGATATATTTGTAAATTGGACGATTCCAGTCCGGTTCTCGTATATCCAGGGGTTGTTTCGGAGGAACTGGAAACGGGAAAATGACAATTTCCCCGCATTATCCAGGGAGGGTAATTAGAGCTGGCTTTGCAGATACCCCCGAGGCGAAGATAATCCTCGGCAAGTCCCTCCACCCCGACTCCATCCGCGAAGGAACAGACGTTTACTTCGACTGCACTGTCAACGCACATCCCAATGTTTACAAAGTCGAGTGGAGACATAACGTGAGTTGGAATAACGTATATGAATATTCCGGGCATCCTGGACCCACCGGTCCGTGGATCCAGTAAGAAAGGGGTTTTGAGGTGTGCCGGTTTCAAGAACTATACGCCCGCATATCCGCAGCTTTTACGCCGGTACAGCAGCACTTCGGCGATAAAATTTTACGTTTATCCCCGGAACGGTGCAGCGAGGTGACGCCTCTAACCCCCTGACCGCGTTGTACTGGCTCTCATCGCCCGACCCCCATTACGTATTCAAATAAATGCAGAACTATTCGCTTATTCTCCGCAGGGAAAAATTCTGAATAATAACATCGGAGCAGGTGTCATCCTGAGCAACCAGAGCCTCGTTCTGCAGGGTGTCTCCAGGTCCACGGCTGGCAACTACACATGCGTCGGTTACAACACTGAAGGGGATGGGGAGAGCACCCCTTTCTACTTGAATGTCATGTGTGAGTACTAGCTTTTATTTTACATTGTACCCCCTTGTATCACCCCTCGTCCACCTTCCCCCCCACACTCGTCACCTTGTCCTCATTTCCATCCTCTACCTTCTCGGGCTATTGTATCACACCCCAACTCTTCTTTCTCCAGCTCCCCTTCCTTGCCGCATCCCCTAGCCTTATGCTTCTTCACGTTACCATCCCCTTTCCTCACCCCCCAAAACCAATCCGATCGCTGCTCCCCATCCCCCCCGCAATCTCGGCTCGTCGCTGAACAAATGCTACCTTGATTTAATTCGAAAACTTACGGCTTAATTTCGGGCCGGTAATTTAATTCGGCCCGGCCCGAGATGTTATTTGCGCGGGGAGGTGCGGTGCTGCAAGCCGGATATTAGCGGGGACTCGTGTTTCGCGATGCTTTTGATATGAAATATGCCGTCGGCAGGCCGCCGCGGAGGGGCGGGGTCCCGCCTTTCAGCCCTCTGCCGGGAGGTGCGCTAATTAAAAGACTTTGTGTGGAAGAAGGTTCCCCACAGCCGCAGTAAAAGAGGTTAAATGGTGCCCGGTTCACCTGGAGCCGGTTGGGCCGGCGCATCCGAACCGAACCTGCTGCCTGAACGTATCGGGGATTATTAATTCCAAGGGCGGAAACAAAGGGAATTCGTATTACGAGATCGTTGAAGTTGAGAGGATTGGCGGAATTAAACCCGCTTTGAGGAAAAACATGTTTCAATTTGTTGGTGAGTTAGGGTTTTGTGGAATTCCGTGCTCAAGGTGTAGCGTGAGTAAAAATTGCCGGAAAGTCAGCATTTTGGATCTCTCTAGAATCCAGGAAAGGGAAGAAGATAGCGGCACATCCACTCATGGTGGCGAAGAGGTACCAACTTATGTGCTAGGGAATTCTGTGGTCTTCGGTTGAATCGCGGTAAACTTCGCGCGTATACTAAGAGCTGGGTCACAAAAGCATCTACACGGTCCTCCCAACCCCCAGTAGGTTCAAATGCTAAACCCAAGGAAAAATTTTTATTTTCAATTGAGATCGTGGCAGACCCAATCCACTTTTTCAAGTTTCAAGCACGTTTCAAGTCTTAGTAATAATTCATAGCACTCCGATTCAACCAAGGTAGTGTAGGTACAGCAGTTCCGTCCAACGTTAATGTAGGTGTTTCCTCGATTACGCCAACACATCGACTGTTTTCTGCAACCTCAAAACACAATATTCAATGTTACCCTGGAAGTGAACAAGCGAACGTTTCACCGGAACCCGACCCACACGAAATGAATAGGCAACCCCCGCGCCCTCTACGTGAGGTAATCGCTTTTCGGGTTTGGTAATTCCCCGGCGCGGAGGGGTGGGGGACTGAGGGGGCGCAACAATCGTTCCGAGCGGGCTACACTGAAAGGAAATGAGTAAAACAAGTTCAGTCGAGCAAAAGAAATATGGACTCGTATACAATTGGCTTTCCATAAATAAATCATCATCCGCCCTAGCGTTCCGCAAACAATGAGCCTCCGAGGAGCGAGAACGGCACCCCAAGCACAATGAAGTGACATTCTGTCGAAAAGCGGTCGGGTAAGTGGGGCGGCGGAAAATGACAGGCCGATCCCTGGTCGACCCCTCGGTTTTAGTCGGATGTAACCCCCCCCCCCCATTCTTGGGGTTTCTACCTCTTGACCACTTTATATTTCCACGCCGCCACCTCTCTTCAACACTTTCTCCTCTCCTCAACACCTTTTCCTCTCCACCCCTTTACTTTTTCACCCTTTCACTCCTTCCCGTAATTTCTGTTTTTATCTTCGCAATATTGGAAGTTGCACATAAAACTACGAATGTTTCATCGGGTGATTCACTTGGAAGTAACAAAAGTTTGATCAAGACAAACAAAAATGTTGAATCAATAATGATTAACAAATTTTCTTACATGACAAAAATGGTTTGTATTAAATTTTTGAATGTACAACTACAAAACTACATGGAGACTCCTCATTTTGCACTAGCAAAATGAAATCTCTTTCTTTATTAGACTTAAAAAACATCATTTTAAAAGAGTATATCATAAAGTCTTTTACTCAACGTTGTTGAGGACGCCACATGTGATGAGTTTACGAAAATTCAAAGTGATGCTGCTTTGAGAATATGGAATTAAGAGAGTACGGATTTTCCAGTCTCCCCAACTTGCAAACCCAACCAGAATCGAGTCTACGGCGTTGCCAAGCAAGAAAGGGCTGAGATAACGTGCCAAGTTGAAGCCAACCCCAGGGATGTCTTCTTCAAGTGGACCTTCAACAATTCTGCTGATTCGGTGGATGTCGCCTCTTCTCACATAGCGAGGACCGGCACTTCCAGCACCGTCTCTTACACCCCAATGACAGAATTGGACTACGGTACTCTGCTGTGTTACGCATCCAACAAGATAGGCCACCAGAGGGTACCCTGCGTCTACCACATCATAGCAGCTGGTGAGTCGGTCAACATTTCTAACACCCCATTACGTTGTATGTACAATCGTATTGAACTCATGAGTTTTTTTCAACTATAAACGTGGTTATTTTTGGAAACTACTCCTTTGTTAATTTGGTTTAGTCGTTTTTTTCAGAGAAAAAAAATCGAATAATTATGGCTATTAACGCTTTTCAAAAAAAATATCAGTTTCAGATAGCAAAAATATTTTTTTTACACTCCATTGGAAACAGCCTTTTTAAAAGCCATGTCTTGTCACTTGAACCTTCAAATGAATAAATTAATTTTCCTTATTTCCCCCCTTTGTAGACTCTCTCAAACTCTCAAACCGAATTCTAAGAAATAAGTCGGTAGTCATTCAAATAATATTTCTTCTATAATCAAGCTTTTCGTTGACTTAAAATAATAACGATGTGCATTTTAAGAATATACCAATCGATATCTACTAAGTTCTCAACCTAATAATGATTAGCTGAAACCAAAACGATTCCCCATTGACTACCTGTGTGTAAAGTTTGCGGTTGGTGGTAAAATGGAGGGAAACTTATTGTTAGGAGCTAATAAGAAAACGTGGAAAATGAGAGATCAAGAATATTCAACAAAAATGTACCTATACTTATTTAATAACAACTGATTATCTGAACAATGAGGGAAATAGACAGAAGGGACGACAGGAGTAGGTATTACTTGAGGGTAAAATAAAACCATGATATTATCAAAGTGCATCTCATAAGTACGAAACTCAACATACTTCGTTCTATTGCATCATCGCAATGGATTTGACTCGCCTACGCGAATGGAAGTTGTTGCGCCGTTGGCCAATCCACCGGCGCAGCGGGTCCTCTTTTGAGCTGAACTGAACCAAAGGTAACTGGGTGAATTTGAGGCTGTTATTTGAAGAAATTTTGTCCAATATAAATATGGGAGTGAAGACGAATATCGTTTTTACCGCACCCATTACTGTCAACGTCACTTCGCTCAAACATGGATTTGCTGAGGGAAATAATAATGAAGCTGCGTTCTTAGTGGTCGAGTTTTGTTTGAAGGCTGCAAACGCGGATGGCGGTTGAACGGTGAAATGGGGGGATGGGGAGGCAGACGGATGAGATTCCTATTCAAAAGGCAGAAAATTACTGCCTCAGCCGACCAGGCTGGCGGTTGGACGTGGGCGCTCCTCATCTCCGATGCATAAATCTCGTAGAATAAAAGCGTCCGCCGACCTTATCCATAAATCACTTCCACCTACCCAAACAATATCAACTTTCCGTTCGAGCACGCCATCTACATAGCCCGCTCGGATGTAAAATTCTCACCGTAATCCACCCTCTGGTCGATTGGTGGAAAATATTTCGGGATCTAATCTCCTTCATGTGATGTTCCGACGAGATTATTATAATGTCCAAAACGAAGTGTTGTAAGAGAAAAATATATTAGTCATTTCGATTTTGAGTCGTAGACATATTTTCTTAGGTGTCTCTTCGTTGAAATCCTTACAGAAAAATGTGTGTCGAGGTCAATCATTATTTTGCTTGCAGGTCGTCCCGATCAAGTGCACAACTGCTCCTTATCCAACATCTCGATGACCTCGTTTTCCATAAGATGTTCGGAAGGTTTCAATGGTGGCCTTCCGCAATCATTCCTCTTGGAGGTAAGTTACCTTTTGTGCCGTCATCAACCGACCTTTCCCGCAATATCCTGCTTGTTGTGGCACGTGGCTTGCAGCAATTACTTCCAATTATTCCCTTCATCTGGCCAGCTACGGTCAAAAAAAAACAAATGGGCGGGATGGGAGATGAAAATATAATTAAAAGTGATAAAACTGTCTAGGGCTGTTTCCAATTACTGGGAATTGGTCGCTGGAACGGAAATATTCGACGTCCAATTAAACCGCGTGCTCCTGACGTCAATGAGCTTAAGATTTTTTTTTTCAATTTCCGGTTATATGTGAGAATTAAATTGGGATGGATTATGTTTTATTAGATATATCAGGAAGATCTACCTTCAAATCAGTTCTTAGTTGTTGTATTGCAATAGTTCAATTAGCGTTACTTACCTCGCTTCTAAATGTTGTACATTATTTAGATTCACTGCATATAAATTCCGTCCAAGTTACAGCCGAATTTGCAAAAAAATAGGCCACTGCCTGTGGTCTTTTTTTGTACGAGAATGAGGGGATCATTTTGTTCCAATCTACGTTTTAAACTATTATTCTTATTATTATTATTATTATGCATTTGCCGGTATCAAACTATTATAGAAAAATGCCCTGTGCTGCACAAGTGGAGTAAATACCCAGTATGTGTAAGCGTATTTAGATCAAGAGGGACCAAATTTTGATTTTCCTCCTAACTAATGAAAACGGCAATCAACACAAAAATTAATGGATGATAAAAAACTCAAAATTTTTATGTGTTTTTCAAATGGCTGTAACTTCGCGAAAAATGGCTATAGAGCAATTGAAAAAAAAGCGAACTGAAGGTTGAAGTTTCTAGTTTCAGGATCTGAAAGGCAAACATTTTTATCGTTGACCACTTTTAAGAAATCTAGCGGAAAAAAAAATTAAATTTTTGTTTCCCCTTCAAAAGGGCCACGGATTACAATAATTTTTTTAGTAATCCCATTAGTCAACTTTTCAGCGAAAATTTTCAAACAGGCAAATTCTGACCCGTTTTATGAATCAAGTTTCTTGCATCGAAATTTTTTTCATCGAAAAACCATAATACTGTCTTTTAGAGGATAGTTTTGTGTATTAAAAACGCTGCTTAGATTTTCTATATGATCGTTAGTTCCCGAGTAATGAATTATCAAAGCCAAACATGTGATTTTGGCTTCGAAGGACGATAACTCGGCGACAAATCATCCTACAAAGATCTTCTTTAGCTCAAAATGAAGAGAACGAATCAAACTTGAAGAGTTGATTAATGGGATTACTAAAAAATGTTTGCCTTTCAGATCCTGGAACTAGAAACTTCGAGCTTCAGTTTGCTTTTTTTTCAATTGCTCTACAGCCATTTTTCGCAAAGTTACAGCCATTTGAGAAACCTAAAAACCTAAAAATTTTAAGTTTTTTTATTATCCTTTAATTTTGTGCCTAGTGTTTTATTCACGGCTGCATGCTAGTTAAATTTTGAAAATGGTTGGTCCCTTGTGTATCTCTTGATTTCCTCGCCAAACAGGTCAGGGAAAGTCACACTCAACAGATGAAGAGCAACCTCTCATCGCCCGTGGCGAAATTTTCCGTGACGAACTTGGTGCCTGGTGCCCAGTACCAAGCCAGCCTCTTTTCCTACAACACAAAGGGCCTGAGCGAGCCAGTCATCCTCCAAGCGTCGACCCTGCGTCTCCCAGAAAAACAACTGACGGCTGAGAAAGGTACGCAAATATTTGTTTTCAATTTTGCGTTTGCCATGGCCCCTCGGGAAGGTCTCATTTCGGAGGCGCCCCCCACTCGATGGTTGAAGGGATGCGTTCGAGGATTGGGAAACTTTCAATTTCCGCGAAATTCCGCCGAGGATGTTTGTCTTTAAAAGGGCAATCTTCTTTTCGGGTGGCAATAAGTTTGGGAGCTTTGAAGTTATTTCGAGGACTTCCCAATCGGTTTTGGGGCTTCTAATTGATTTGCGGGGATATTCGCCGGCCTGTGGGACTGGTCGTTGGGATTTGAGCGTCGAGATTGGTCCGCGGAATTTCTCCAGTGGAATGTGAAACTCCTCATTTGAATCTGAGACTGTTGTGTTTAGTATGAGTCTCCAAATTTGATTGTTAGACTCCTCATTTGAGTGTGAGGCTCCTCATATGAGTGTGAGACTTCATTTGAGTGTGAGACTCCTCATTTGAATGTGAGACTCCTCATTGTTGTGTATTTTGGAGTGTTAGGGGTTTGACTGAATTGAGTTCTAGACAAGAGTGTAGTTTCTAATGGCTGCCATCAAGATATAACATTGATGAGGAGGTCAAAGCAAGTGTGGAAGATGAAAGGGAGTGCAAAGGTGATGGAAAGTCCGAAGAAGTGATCAGCGAGTGGTTAACAGCCTTGATTTGAATTTGTTGGTGCTGATCTAATACAAGTAGAGTGACTACCTGGCTTTTATTTCCGAGACAAGACTGAAATATAATTGAGGGGCCTAGTTGCAAAACCGGCAATCTCCACTTTACCCAATTTTACAGTAGAGCTGAATTTCTTATAACTCCAGAACTAGGCGAAATAATTCTATGATTTTTTTTAGGAGATTGCCGGGTTTGCAATTAATCATGTTTTTTATCACTCGATTAAAAGAGGATCTTGTCGAATATCCAACAGAATCACTTCATCAATCGATCACATGTTTGTCACTGAATAATATCCTACCCCTCACTCATTTTCGTCAAAAAGTGGAGATTGCCGGTTTTGCAACAGACCCCTCAATTACACTAGTGGAATTTGAAACCCATGATGTTACAAAAAGTTTAATAAGCAGTTTTAAACACGATATTTTTTTGGAAGAATAGTTACTATGTCAAGCGGTAATTCAGGCATGCTTCTGCCAAATTGCCATATGAGCATGACAATCGCGGTGTGGAGTGAAACCGTTTATTAAAAATGCTACCTTCCCATTAGGAGCGCAAAGAAGAACGTACATCTTATCATAATATTGCGTAATATACATATTTAGTAATTTTTCATAAATCTTAACATACATATACCTATGTATATGTAGGTACTAACACAGCTTCACTCAAAATTGTAGTTCATCTATTTCCTGTTATTGGAATTACCCCAAAAGTTGAAATAGATCCACATTTTTGCTTTAACCCACCCATGCCATATCTTGTTGAACTGGCTTAATTCCAAATGGGATTTTATTTGAATAAATATGTACAGCTAACTGTTCAGGTGAACTACTACTTCCAGACATTGAAATTAACCCAAGATTTAAAACTTGTCTACACTTTAGGTGCAACATAACCATGTCTTATTTCGTTGATCTAGCTTTATTTTGAACGTTAGTATATTTGAAAAAGTACAACTAACTGTTCAGGTAAACTACTACTTCCGATTAATGAAATTAACCCAAAAGTTGAAACTGAGCTACCTTTTAGTAATAACACATCTATACCATATCTCGTTGATCTATCTTTATGTTAAATAGTAGTTTATTTAAAGTACAACTAACTGTTCAGGTAAACTGCTACTTCCGATTATTAGAATCAACCCAAAAGTTGACACAGTTCCTCATTTTTGCTATAATGCACCTATGGCAAATTTCGTTGATCTAGCTTGTCGCTTTTTTGAGTTATCGTGTTTACATACAGACAGATCGACAGACAGCATGCGACAAATGATCGCAATGGACTCAAAAACACACGAAACGTGGAGATTCGTAAAAATCTCGGGGTCGAATTTTTTCATGATTACTAATACCTTCTCTTTGCACACTATGGTCCATTCATGTAATTTTGAGACCACCCGACGAACGAATTCTGTTCCGAGGTGCGCAATGGGCGTTGGATTATTTTACCTGACGAGTGATAGATGCGATCCCAACGTGAAAGGGGTACGGAGCTTCCAGGAACAGCGAATGAGTACGCGGTCAGGGTCCCCACTACTCAGCGTCAGGTCCCTCCTATGCGCAGCACGGGATAGGGTGGTCTCAAAATTACATGGACGGACCATAGGTATGTATACGAGAAAGTGAAAAAGGGTGGAAAAACTCAGAATCACGAGTTCTCCGTAAGCTACTGGAATGTTGAAGAAACACAAACACGCATTGCAATGCATCTCACTGATTCGGAAGGTTCTGTGGCAAAGGTTTTCGCGGCACTCACCACAAATCAATTAAAGTGATGTCAATTTGCAGTAGCATTCGTAAAATTCGGCTAAGTCACAAATTTACGGAATGAATGAACGAACTGGTGATGGCGCGTGGCGCGACCGATTCCATGCAGTTGCGTTCTTGTGTTTGCGTTTGTTTTTGTTGACGTTTCTTGTAGACGCATTCATTCTCTTTTCCGGTGTTCTACAGCCGGATAACGGATTTCAAGTAATTCTTTATCTCATCCCCACGCTGAGGAAATAATGACCGAGAAAAATTATCTATTTTAATGAGATCTATTTGAGGTAAAAATTCTGGAAGTTATTCCTAATATATCCTGTACATGAAATTCCCAACGAATAAGCGGTGTGTCCATCTCCTTCGTAAACCAATCTTCCATCTTAATTGCCAAGGGTACGCTGAAATGGGGATGTCGTACTACTCCAATTTAGGTGGCTTTTACAGCGGTAGTTCTTCCTATTTTTCCATCATAAATGCGGCGATAAATTGCAGCGGCGCAGCTGCGCCTCTCCGAAGCAATTCAGGAGTGCATCTAGTTAAATAAATTACGTCGCGAGCCGGCGTGCGATTCCGTAATCCCTCACTTTTACCGCCACTCTCCCCCCTTTAACGCCACCCTCTTGTCCGTGCTTGTGCAGAGAGCCACCGCACCGGTTTCCGCTTCACCCCAATGATGAGCGTCGTAATTGGGGTGATTTCCGCCCTGCTGATTGTCGCCCTTGTCGTCGTGCTGGTCCTGAGGTTGCAGTGCTCACAGAACGAGGATAGGAGGAAGCGCCACAAAAATGGAGTCGTTTCCGGTGCTAACTCGGAGCATAGAGGATCGCTGAGTGGTCCGACGCTCAGCGATAAAGGAGGTGAGGACTGGATCACAAAGGGTCCTCTTCTAAGTTTGATAGGTTACAGATTAATTTGTGTTATAGGCGACTGAGCAATTTCAAATGGAAATTAATCGATTACTGCGTTATATGGTCCATTTCCAGTTTGAAGTTGTTAACGCTTAAAAATCGCCACGAAGAAAAAATTCCAATACATTTTTGTACGTGATAGACTCGTGAGTTTTGCTGATGCTGTATTGGTCCTCCGAGATTTTCTGGAGAAATCTGTTTTATTGAGAACTAGGTCCTAAATTCTAGGGTCAAGTTAAATATCAACAACACTTTTCTAGTTAACAATACTTTTCTCGTTAGCTAATAATTCCGCTATTTCTGGCCTCTGACAAGAGCGGTTTTACATATCTGTTTATACGAAAATTTTAAGAAAATGTGTTTTTAGATGTTGTGTATGTTCATTCCATGAGAATAAATAGGTATATTATACTAAATTTACTTCGTCCAACGTGATAACTGAGTAAGATGAACCCTGAGAACATTCAAGGAAGAGAAAACCCACAAATTCAAGGAAGGGTATAAGTAACTGTTCCCCCAGTTTTTTGAAGATTTCTCATGAATGAGTAACAGTTTTTCATGAAACATATAACAGTCTTCGAACAATATTGTCACAAGAATCCCCCGAGGCCCTACCGAGCCAATTCGTTATTGAATCGGAATGACGCCGCCGTGGTCGCCCCCTCGCGTTCGTTTTCCCTGGGGCTCACTCCCCTCGCCATCCACGCCAGAAGGGCGTTCACGCTCGCTTGGGCGCCCTCTCCTCCGTGATTCGCATTCTTCACCCTCGGCTGCCATTTCAGGGGGTAGTCCAATTTCCAAGCACGACTCGAGCGCAGGGGAATGCGACAGCGACGAGAAGAATCCGGACATAATACCTCAGCCTGCGGACGTGGATGATGCGACCGATTTCGCCAGGAAGCGGCAGCACGTGTCCACTATAGAGACTTCGCCGAGCAGAAGTCTCCTGCACCAGGCCGGCAATTCGGGTTACATGGATTATGGATACTGCACCCTCAGGAATGGGATGCCGCTGCATGACGTGGCTGTCCAGTCAAAAATGGTGAGTTCATGGGGAGGGTAGGCAAAATGTATTGGGGTTCATTTTTATTTAACTTTATTTTTACTTGTACCTTTATTTATTGCCTTAGCTGCACGCAAAATGAAACAAGTGCCATTAAATGTGTGACTTATAAATCGTTTTTATCTGTAGGTATACAAAAAAAAAACAAAGAATGTTGTCAGGTCAAAAAAATGGTATACTTTCCTATTTAAATCTAACGTTGTTATGCTTAGGTACTATAATTTACGACAGAAAAAGTAGGTAGGTACTTTAATGAATATTGAAAACAATCATTATTTTCAAAATAAAACCATTATGCATGAGATGAAATCAGGTACTTCTATACCGAGTACCACTTATTGCAAAATTCTAAACTGTTCCGTGGTAGGAACGCCATTGTTGATGGCCAAGCGTTTTAAATGTTCCAAAAAAGTCTTGATTGTCACTAATTGAATATTACTCCTTATTAACAATATTTTTGGAACAACTCGTTTTACATGACTCTTGAAATCCTCCAATTCAGTTGAAATTTTATCAATTACCTTCCTACTGAATTTCATAATATTTCAACACTTTTTAATCCTTGAGTTACGTTACACCTATATATCAGTAGTTACATAATGAATAGTATATTTATAATAGAAAGGGAGACTAATCATTGACGCTTCTGTACTGATCAATCTATTGAATTACAAAAAAAATGCACATGGAAATGAACACTTTACACCTCTTGGAATTAATTATTATTCGTGTAATGGAATAAGCCGTAACGTACACACGATTATCTCATTTGAGTTATTGTTCGAAATACATATACGGTTTCTGCTCACATAAAATGTTTTGCTTGATGTTAGGTATTATCCTCCTAAATTATTTTGGCCTTTACGAATCTGTTCTTATAAACCTTAAAATGAATACATTTCTCAGACGCCTCGAAATCTTCACAATTCATATAAAAATCTATACATAATCTTTCCCGTTTTCGAATCAATCATGAATTGGGTACTTCTCAATTAATTTTCTCAAATCGAGCACTTTAGGAAAAAAATTATAATAATAAATTTCGATTTAAAAAATGAATCTAGGTATTTATATCAGAACACATTTTATTTTTTTCTCTACAGTAAAAAAGGTACGCGCGACATGTTGAGCGGATGAATTAATCTCCCGGCGCATCCATCATAGTGCATTCTAGGTGGAAGTTTTGGTGACAGTAATGGTGGATGCGCCGGGGAATTAATTCATGCTTGTTAACATAAAATTTTAATTTAATAATTCGTGGTTGAAATTTTAAAAAATAATGTAAGTTTTTTATTTATATTATTTTACCCTTCAGAACGAAACTTTGAAAAATAATATTGTATTTTTTTCAACTTAATTTCAGAAGAATTGTCACCAAAACTTTCAGCAAAGTATTTCTAAACTTTACAACAAAAGCACGAATGTTCCAGCTTATTAACGAATAGTCACAATACTTTAGGAATGTCCAAAGATGGGTTAAATAAACATTTCAATGAATTTAAAATTTTACTAAATAATCCGGAATTCATTATACTCATTATAATAGGAAATTATTTTTTTCCACGCCAATTTTGATATAATTAACAATTTATCTGAATTAAGATATCGATTTTCAGAGCGATTGTTAATATGATTGTTAACCATAATTAAATTATTATCTACATATTTTATTTTCATGATTTTTACTAATTACAGACGTGTCAAATAGACGCGTTACTTTTTCTTTTAAAAAAATTCACCAAATTCTAACATTACATTATACATGAGTATTAAGCTAATATACATTTATAAAAAAAATTAATTAAAAAACTCCTGTTATTTTTATATTCATATTTTTAATATTTTTTATATGTATAGATTCACAAAATACAAGTTGATTCAGAAAAAATTCCTCAAAATATCTTACTTCAGGTAAATTATTGATAGGTGTATTAAAATATGTTCGAATATGTACGAATGTTCTATTATAATTCAGTCCAAATCATGTCGGAAATGTAACAATGAAATGGAAATAAAAATTCCTGAAGAAGCGTTTGCAATTAGTAAAAGCGTTTTATGTACTGAGATGTGTGGTCGAATTAATCTCCCGGCGCTGGGGGAATTAATGAATATTGAAAAAAATGATTGTTTTCAAAATTAAACCATTGTGCATGCGCTAAAATCATTTACTCCTAAACTGCATACCACTTATGTCAAAATTCAACAATCCGTGGTAGGAGTATTTTATACTATCATACGTCATTGTTAATGGCCATGCGTAATAAATGTTTAAAAACAGTCCTGATTGTCAGTAGAATAATATTACTCCTTAATTGACAATATTTTAGAAACAACTCGTTTTACATAGAATGACTCTTGAAATCCTCAAATTCAGTTTAAATTTGATCAATTACCTTCCTACTGAATTTCACAATAGCTTCGTTCGCGGAGTGAGTTCAGTACCAGTTCAGAACTAGAACGCATGCGTAGTAGTAAATTTGAGCGTCGATAAGAGCCAATTTAGCGCTGAAAGTAACTATTGCGCATGCCTTCTAGTTCTGAACTCACTCCGCGAACAAAGCTAATACCACAGTATACACAGTAGTCTCATTGCTATACCTGCGCTGCACTACGCGCATTCTCAATGTGGCGCGAACATATGGAATTTTGAATTTGACAATTTAGGTTACGTGCTGGTTATGTGAAATGAACAGTGGAATAAACATTTTCCGCCGATCGCAACAAAAAGTATGCTTTTTCTATTCGAAATAATCTCACAAAGCGTAATATTCCAGGAGGTCTTGTCATTACTAAGCAGTGATGATGACAAGTTTACGACTTAGTGAGGTTATGTGAAGCGTGTTTTGTTACGACCATTTTGTTACGACATTACGCGATTTATTAGGTCCATTGCGGAAACTGACCACCGCACATGTACTACGCGCATTCAGGAAAAATAACTTGGGAAAAGTCTAATGAAACTACTGTGTACGGGTGTCCCCAAAAAAAAAGACAGACGTATAACTCCATTATTATAGCCGATAGAAAAAAAAGTAAAGGGAAAATTTATGGGTGTAGCATATTTTCAATATATCGTAAATTATACAGTGTCCCATAAAAAAGATAAAGACCAAATAGTGATTTTTTTAAATGGAATGGGTATTTTTTGATACTAGATCTGGATTGTACGTTGAAAATTATCATTATTTTATTTCACACTACATATTCCTTAAGTCTTTATCTTATTTATGGGCCACTCTGTATAATTTTTGATATATTGGAAATATGCTACACCTTCCCACCCACAAATTTGTCCCATACTTTTTCTTCTATCGGTTGTAACAATGAAGTTATAGGTCTGTCCGTTTTTTTGGGGACACCCTGTATACTGTGATAATACTTCAACACTTTTTAATCCTTGAGTTGGCATTCAAAATAAGACGCGCCCCGAGATTAATTAATTCGCTCAATATCTCGTGCATATATTCAACTTTTCTTTACCTGTGAATTTCAATTCATTTATAGCGTATGATTTTCAACAATTCAATCTCGAATTTCCCCAAACAAGAACATAAATATTTATTTCGTACATACAACGTTACGCCGATATGAGTAGCTACATAATGGATAGTATATTTACAATAGAAAGGAGAGCTAATCTTTGATGCTTCTGTATTGATCAATCTATTGAATTACTAAAAAAATTGCACATGGAAATTAACACTTTACACCTCTTGGAATTAATTATTATTCGTGTAATGGAATAAGCCGTAACGTACACACGATTATCTCATTTGAGTTATTGTTCGAAATACATATACGGTTTCTGCTCAAATAAAATGTTTTGCTTGATGTTAGGTATTATCCTCCTAAATTATTTTGGCCTTTATGAATCTGTTCTTATAAACCTTAAAATGAATACATTTCTCAGACGCCTCGAAATCTTCACAATTCATATAAAAATCTATACATAATCTTTCTCGTTTTCGAATCAATCATGAATTGGGTACTTCTCAATTAATTTTCTCAAATCAAGCACTTAACTCTAGGAAAAAAAATATAATAATAAATTTAGATTTAAAAATGAATCTAGGTATTTATATCAGAATACATTTCTACATATAAGTACATTTTAATTTTTTCTCTGAAATAAAAAGTAAAGAAAATTACAAAACTGGTATATCAAAGATGTTCATTAATTTATCAAGATGGGATAAATTAATAGAAGCTTACAGGTAAAAAAGGTACGCGCGAGATATTGAGCGGATGAATTAATCTCCCGGCGCATCCACCATAGTGCACTCTAGGTGGAAGTTTTGATGACAGTAATGGTGGATGCGCCGGGGAATTAATTCATGCTTGTTAACATAAAATTTTAATTTAATAATTCCTGGCTGAAATTTTTAAAAATAATGTAAGTTTTTTATTTATATTATTTTACTCTTCAGAACGAAACTTCAAAAAATAATAAGGTATTGTATTTTTTCAACATAATTTTTGAAGAATTGTAAAAGCGAGTTGATGTACTCAGATGTGTGGTCGAATTAATCTCCCGGCGCCTCCACCATAGTACTGCATTATGGGTCTATGATAGTCATAACGCAGTATATTTCAAAGTCCTATTACAAGTCATTATGAGATATTTCCGAATATTTATTCGAATATTTGTTCAACACATTTTTGAACATTTTTAGAACTATGCAACTATTCGTTAATAAGCTGGAACATTCGTGTTTATGTTGTAACGTATTCATATAAAAATTGGGATATACTTCACTGACGGTTTTGGTAACAATTCTAAAATTAAGTTGGAAGGAAGAAAACAAACTATAAAGTTAAGGGGATATGTATAAACACCTATAATAATTTTAATGGGCAGCATATTTTAATTCTCAGTAGATTTATCAGTATAGAATTATTAATGCTTATAAAAATGTTCACAAGTTATGATTTCATTGTAATTATTAATTTCACTGAGAATCGCTGCATTTTTGTAAGTTTCATGCTAATACATTTTTCCACCTGATACAATTTTATATATGGAAAGCAAGGACGTATTGTTCAATCGATGGAAATTAATAAATTTTGCGTTAAACTGTGGAAAATTATAAATTATAGTTTAATACTTATCAAATCATACCTTTTTTGAAAATGTGTATAATCTTCATTGATTCTATAGGTACTGATAATACTGATTAATATTAATGTATGTGCTTGTATCACCATACTTTCGAGACCACTCTCTTAGTAGAAATTAAATTGCTGAAGAAGCACTTACAATCACTGAAAACGAGTTTGATGTACTGAGATGTGTAGTCGAATTAATCTCCCGGCGCCTCCACCATAGTACGCAATCATTGGGCATTTACGTGCGATTATTGGTGGAGGCGCCAGAAATTAAAAAATAAAAAAATAAGTCGGATAGTATTAAACATTAATTACGTTATATGTAATAAAATTTCTGGGTACCGTATAAGGAAAGAGATACGCAAAACGAAGACCACGTTGATATTATCTTGAAACAAACACCTTTGGGTAGAAAAACGTTGCAAGTTGTCGTAAGCCCATTTTTCCAAATTCTTCATTACGGTAAAATAGCACAAAAATTGTACAAGGAATAGGTACGTTGTACGAGTGCCACCACGATAAGCTATTTTTTGTACCTAAGCGCAGCGTTTTCCAGGAGCCGCTCTAAACTTAAATGAACTAGAAGTGAAACATACATTACAATTTGAATTTTGACACTCCACTTTGCGGTTTTTCCTTTAAACCCGCTTCAGCATGAACACCGCACGAATCGGAGGGTGAAGGGCCCCGAAAAAACTTATTACCGAAATCAGGATATAGTGCTTCTCATATGCGTCCGCAGGCATTTCCTTCTTTCCGATAAGGGTACGTGATATCGCAACCTCTGCCCAGCTCACGCTATTGCTTCGCCGTTTAGATTATGTTGGGGGTTGGAAATCGGGAATGGGAGACGCGTGAAGGTTTAGGGTGGAATGCGGATGGAAATGAATAGAAAACTCGAAAGATTTGTGGTTGGGATTTGGATGCAAATCGGGGATCAAAATCGAGTGTAAAATCTGTAGGAAACGCGGATGAAATATGTAGAGAGTGGTTAGAAAACGTGTAGAAATTTTGAAGAAAACAAGTCGAAAATGTATGGAAATTTTGTAGAAAATGGTTCGAAAACTGTAAAAATTTAGTGGGAAACGATTTTAAATCGGTTAGGGATTGAGCAGCAAAGATTGAAAAATTGCCCATTTTAGTAGAAATGTAGCAGAAAAGATAGCAGAAATGTAGCAGAAAAAGCGTAATAACATGTGCAAAATGCGTCGAAAATGTAAAAGCATAAATCTTGCAGAAACATATTAAAATTGGAGGTGGGAAACTGTCGGAAATTGGTAATGGGGTACGTTGGAAATAGGGGGGATAAGTGTTGGAAATTGGGGGTGGAAAACTGTAGGGAATTGGAAGTGGATATCCGGAATGGAACGTGTTGTTTCCTTCATAAAAAATAGATTATCCCGAACCCCTATTCCTGTAAAAAGGAAATATCCATAATTTCAAGGATAATGGAGAAGGTTTAATACGTAGATATGTGTTTCTTTTCTCTTTAATGGAATATTCCGCTTGGGGGTTTCGCAGTGAGCCCTTGCATTTCATACATTTTTGAGATCAGCTGTTACATTTCGTACGACTGATTTTATCTCTGTACTGATCGGTCGAAATTAGTACAGCCTAATCAAAATTTCAAGGAAAAGTTCGTATTCTCTCATCCAGAAACAAGGGATGGAGTAGGCGTACGATAATTTAAGTTGGAAAACTCTAAAGTAATAAAAGCGAGCGGTCCGAGGAAAGGAAATCCCAGCTATAAAAATTTTATACTCGGGGCCATCGCGCAATAAAAGTTAATTCTGTGAAAGATTGATGAAACACCCCTTCTACCCTACCCTTAACAACCGACACAGGTTGTTAAAATTTTCATACTTTTGTTATTTTCGAAGTATAATTTACCCAATAAATACAACCCTCAGTGCATATTGTTGCGGAACATTTTTGTGCAGGCAAGCGAAGGAAAAGTTCTAGTTAGTACGGATTAGCGGGCTAAATGGCACCACTGATTTTCCGACGTTATCCCAACTCTCCGGACTAATTCGCGTAATGCAGCTCCCGAAACGGATTACATTGTAATTTAAATCGAATTCCGATGCTATATTTACATGCTAATCCCATTACAAACCCGCCCCTTCCCGGCCATCGGGTCCGATTTTGAGCGCTCGTCCGATTGCGGCAACAAGATACGGACGTTTAATTGGACAACGGAAACGTACACCTGTTTGCAGCTGCACAAATAAATCCGGCGCCGCTGCGCGCTAATTATGATATAAATTGATGCGGCTCTCATCAGCTCCTAATTGATAGATTCCTTGTTTGTTACGTGACGTTGTGGTGGTATTGTGACGTGATCAACAGGAAACTGGTGTCGTCTAACTGCATAAAGTCCCTTTTTTCATAGTACTTGAATTAAAATCAGTTAATGAGTTATACCAGGTGAACTTTTCAATTTGTTCACCATACAGGAAAAAACTTTTTTTTGTCAAGAAAACAGAGAATTTTCGTTCTTGTCAGGGCCGGACAACTGTTTTCTAGTTTTTGTAAGTCGCATTTTATGCCTCTTGGGAATGTACAATTTAATTTCTAAATATATTCATGTCCCTTGATTCTGAATGGGGTTGTGCCATTCGCATTGTATTCATCTTCCTGCGTAATGTGCAAAATAGTTGTGGCTTCCCAACCCTCTACAGGAATAAAATGTTTGGTGCATTTATTGTACCTACATCTTTCAGAAACCAAAAAAATCTCCAAATATTTTTGACTCTTGGAGTTTGTAGTTCTAAAGGGATCTAGAAAGTAAACTCATATTGCACCAGTCTACGAATGCAATGCACCAATGGTATCCATTGATATTGATTAGTAGAAACAACTTATCGATGGTAGAGGTGCACGAGGGAAATTGTTCAAAATATGTAGTCTTCAGAATTTTTCCCGAATAATACACGGTATATTCCCATATTTAGAAACTATGTAACCTCTTCCTGACTTCAAAGATTTGTAATAATTGGTATCCGGCACCATCACAAAGCTGATGTGCCCATTCATCACACGAATCGCATAGATTCTCTTTGCAATACATGCCTATACATTTGGTTACATAATTTGAGTCCCTATCTTTCAATACTCGCCACAATGCGTTCAAAGTGATGCCTTCCCCTTTTTTCGAAGGGTTCGTTTATGTTTGGTTTGTGGCACGTCAAGATATATTTTCTTATTTTACGCAAAACTCTACTGCATTTATCCGTTTGTCTAGCTCCATTAAAAATTCAGTTCTTGACAATCCCAAACCAATTTCCAATTGAGGGCTCCTTGTGGATATTTATTATGAACAGTTTGCAATCATTATGGTCACAATATGCATATACTTTCGTTGTGTTGCTTTTCTTAAAATATCTAAAATCTTTGAAGTTGATGACACATAAATGTTATTCACAGATTGCTTTTTTGACTTCAATAGATATGTGTAAACGCCAGGTATAAATTTTGTACCACTACAAATTACATTGAATTCTTCTTTGTTTAATTTGAAATCACTTTCAAAATTGTGACAATCCTTGTAACTGGATTTTTTACTTTCTGTAGATCTCAATTTTTTTAATTCAATGGCAGAACTAATTTTGAAAAATGCTTCCTATTAAATACGCTGCACATACGGCAATTTGGCCTATTTAGGGCGACAAAAATAATTTTTTTCATGAAAGCTAAAAATTCGAAATTATGTTAATAAATGTTCCTTAATAATCTGTCTAACTTACTCTACTCATATTTTATTCAATTCTACTACGAGGCCACAGGTATGTACTTCTTGCTCATATATAATATAATCGATTATTTATTCAGTTAGTGGTGTAAAATTTAAAAAATCGAAAGACCGAATTTCTTGTAATAATATTATCTTTAAGTGAAGTTTCAAAAAAAGTTCCACCGAGTTCCATCACTTCTTCTGTATGATGTTGTAGTATCATCTTTGGAGAGTATATAAAACAAAAATTAGCTATCCGAAAAGATCCTTTTTAAATTTGATTAATTTATCTGAAAGTAGTTGTGGGTTCAAAATGTTGTCAATAATTACAATGAGATCAAAATAACTATTTTTTGTGGTGAATACTTATTATTTCTTCAAATGGTCATGTTCAACGTTTAATGAAGCATTAGTTTATTTTATATTGAAAAATTTTGATGGCCAGAAACTTTAATACTAAGAGTTTTCGTTGCACAAAATGTAAACTCAACAATGACAAAGAAGATGATCAGAAGCGGAGAAAAACATTAAAACCAGAAAAAGGTATATCTGTAAAGAGTTCAACAAGGATATGGACTTGTTGATCAATCAAAATTTGGTAGTAATAACAGCAATGACGGGAACACAGCATGGAAGATTTTTGAGTATCTGAAGGAACTCTCGAAAATAAAATGTTTAGTTGCAAATTAAATTGCCTAAATTGCTAATATTTTAAGTATCCAGTAGATGCTCAGCAACTGCATTTAAGGGTAGTAGGAGGTAGGATAGTTAGAAAAATGCGAAATTCAAAATGAAAAATGTAATGATCAACGAAATAGGAACACAAAATCAGATCTTTTTTATCTACTTCTATATAAATTTTGTTATTCAGAATCGACATCACTTCCATCTGTAACGTTTTCGTCCATATTGTCAGTTTGATTGAAGTTCGGTATAGATTGGTTTAAAAAAATTGAGATTTTCAACATATTTATTACTTCCTGCGAAAACGGTTTTGTTTTCTTTTTAGTTATTTTTCGGCATGCTATAATTAAGGGGTCCGAAGAAACAAGCATCCAATGTAAAATGTCAGTATTTGTTTTTACTCGCGAAGTTTTTCTGGAATGGAAGAGGTGTAAATGTTTATACTCTTTGTGACTCGCTTCTAATACGTCTTCTGAGAGCTGTCCAAAAAACTTTCTCGCTGTATTCCCGTCGTTGCTGTTGCCACCTACCTGTTTTGGCTGGTCAACAACAAGACCTAACTCCTTATAGAACTGTTGACAGATATTTCTTTTTCTATTCGTAATAATATTTTCCTTCGTTTCATATCCTCTTGCCTGCCATTGTTTAACTTCCAATTTGTATGCAATATTCATCAAAAATTCATAGCACCTAAGGTACGCATGCAGTACGGATAAACCAAACCTATATGCTGATCTATCGCATTCTTTCTCTAGTATTTTAGTGAGATCATTCATCTCAGAAGGTTTGGCTTTACAAATATTGCATGATTGAGAGGATGCCGTGTCTGTCAATGCGTTACAGATTTTTCCGTCGATCATCGAACACACAGGAATATGGTTAAATATTATTTCCCTTTGGTTAGCTAATGAAATTTTGGTTAGTTGAAGTTGAGCGATCTGATCTTGGAGCGCTTGATACTCTTCCCTCATTGTCAAAGTTGTTTCTTTTTTTAATTTGAAACTTATAACTCGACAATACTTCGTAGAAGAAGGGCTTAAGTTCTTCCAATAAATTCTATTATTTTTCGAATTCTCTAGAGGCACTATCGTGCACAATATTATATGTGAATTTCCATAATCTCTATGGTTTTCAAAATTCTGTTTATAAATGCTATGACCGCCATTGCCATCCAACTCCCATTTGTAAATCACATCGATGTCAGTACAGTTATCTGGTAAATGTTGTAGAAGAACCTCGATTTGCACTTCAACTATCCTTTTTATCGTTAAGTCTAATAGACCTTGTAAAGGATTATTAAGGAACACATAATGGCATAATTTGAAATTTTTAGCTATGATGGAAAAACAAATTATTTTTGTCACCCTAAATAGGCCAAATTGCCGTATGTGCGCTGGTAAGATTCCTGTATATCATATAAATCTGGTGATACATTATTTTGGCTCGGATCCTTCTCTGAAGGGACAAAAATCCACTTTTCCTCTTTTGCAGCAAATAACAAAAAACGCATAGTACGAAAACGCCAGAATATTTGGAGTGTTTTGATTTGCAAATCTTGTCTCTAAGGCTGAACAAACTTATCCTAAAAATGTGGTGAAATTCAATATGTCAAAATAACGTTAAAATAGGAAAAATTATTGAATTTATCGGCTTTTGCTCGAAATTTGAATTTCATTAGAAATTGCTCAAAATATCTGACATAAACATTGTCTGTTTGCTTAAGAATGGCCATAGAAATGTTGTTATTCATAAAATATGTCATTGTTATTATCTTAGGGCCGTGATATCCACCTCCTAATAAACCACCTAATAGTTATTCACCGAATAAACTATGAAATTATATTATGTTATTTTTCGAATAATTGCTAGGAGACTTACTAAGAGGTGGATATCACGGCCCTTAGAGAATTTCATTCATGTCCAGCTAACATATGTTTGCATTCGAGGATGATCTGATTCCAGAAGTTCCATGTAAAGCCAAAGAAAAACCTGTATTCGACATAGGTATTAAATTTTTAAGTAAATTTCCTTTAACATACGAGACTCGTGAATCATGAAACCACTTTATACTTTATTTCTCTCAACATAGTACCTAGTTGCCTGCAGAGTCCTATGATATGATATGAAGTTTTAAAAGAGTATATTTTATGTTGAAGTTAATCGGTCCATAAGAATGGAAAACGTGGTGGTGTGGATTTATCGGCTTTTGCTGAACATATTGGGTTTATCGGTTTTTGTAAAAATGCTCAAGTTTAGATGGGCTTTTAGAAGGCAAATGTTGATTTTTTCCTGAAAGCGACTTCACAGGTCGGTGGAGAAATATGGAATTAGTATGATGTGATGTAAAACTCATTTTTTTCCAAAAATGGATTTATCGGCTTTTGCGCGAATGCTCCTCAATTATTGAAAGTCTGAATAACTCGTTTTTTAAGTAAAAATTGTTTTTCTCGCTTGCTCTGAACTCATGGGGTGTTTTTGCTTTTGGTGTTGATTCAAATAGTGGTTCCCCGAATAGCTCATCATTGTTAGTATTGTTTTTATCGAATGACGTACATACAAATTCCTCAATAGTACCCTCTTCTTCTTCTTTGTATGTTGTAGTATCTTTATATGGTATCAATGATGATAGAATTAGATGGTCCTTGATGGTATGCATTTTTTATTTTATCTCCATCAATTGAATCGAATTTATCAATGAACATTAATTCTTGAATATTAATGAAATGGTACTTGGAGAAGGCTTTTAATCTCAACCTATTACGTAAATTATTTTTCCATTTCAACTACTTGCATATCACCCTTTGGACTGAATCACTCTTATGGCGCGATGATGTTTGAAAAAATCCAAATAGCCTATATTTTTTCAAAAGCAATCCCAACGAACTATTCAACTGATCATTAATATATTATAATTTGCAAAATGGTTTCTGGTCGGTCATCTCTTCATAAATATTTATTCTCTCTTCACAACTTTTTAAACATAAAGAAATAGTAATAACTTATTTTAGATTAAATAAACGAATGAATTTTGCTTCAAATTTATAGGTAATCGAAGCTTTGAATAGGTATAAGGATACAAGTATTAGCAGTTAACATTTATTGTTTTTTCACTAAATCTCAATTAATAACAGTGGCTACCCCCTTCTAAGGAAAAATATGACATTTTAATGGCACCATAGTATAGCCCTACAAGTTCCCTAACAACTGTGAAAACATAAATCGCCATTTCCAAAGTCGAAAAATTCAACTCTAAACCATTTCGATACATTACAATTTTTTTAATATTTTTACGTAATTGCGCATGCGGATTGAGCTGCGCATGCGCAACATATTCTATATCCGCCAGATTAATTTAGTCAAGAAAGGAACCATGCCTCTTTCACCCACTTTTTATTTTTTATCTACGTTATGTAGTATACGAGATGGTTAAGTGGCGCTCTTCCAATATATTATTTTTGACTTTTTTAAACACCTGTTTGTACCACATGTCCAATTTTACACCACTTCCTTTCCACAACGTCTCATATATGGAACATATTCAATAATAATATTGCTCCGTCTCACTGTTTGCGAAGTACGTCGCATCGTCAGCGAATATCAACAGCGGTAAAGGGCGGTGCGAAGGGAAGGACTTTCGGAAATTTATGTGCTGGAAGTTCAGGTGGATGCGGAACGCCAGGGAGAGTTGCTCATAACTTCCTGATTTATATTAGTTTTATGCCGCCTTGGCAGGATCAATAGGGCACGAAGACAGGAGAATAACACCCTGATGCGTCTTAGTTAAATCCGAGGAAATAGAAAAGGCGAGGGGAGCTTCGAGTCACTGGCTGAACCAACGACTCGAATAGTGTCGGGATGTTGCAGCTTTCTCTCGTTCCATGCTCCACCTTGCTTCATTTCACCTCAACTCGTTCAAATTCTCCGATCTTTTGAAATACGCACAGACTAAACGAGACACGACTACAAACTTATCTAGAAACGTGTATCTAAACGCAACCCTTTCAGAACTGTCTTATATCATTTTGGCGCAGTAAATCACGTGAAGTCTCGGAATTAAGTTTTTATTAATTTAAATGTCAAGAGAAAAATTTAAAACTTCCATGACAGATCAAACCAATTTAAAAACATGCTCTTTTGTTTGCCCTCGGCGACTAGTCTCGCCACATACTCCCTCCCCAGAGACAACGGCCAAAAATTTCACCAGAGGTTTAACAATTCTTCCACTTCGCGTTTCTAAAGGTGAAGGAATGGGAATAACTGCTTCGGACTGAGAACTTTCCGATGCAAAAGAGGGACTTAAAATAAATGCTGGCTTGAGTCTATCAATCGATACGGTCTTCTGACCATGTTCTTCTGAATTTTGAAGAATTTATCACCTCGATTCAATACCAGAAAAGGTCCATCATAATTTGCCTGAAGTGGTCGACGGATTGCATCATGTCTCACAAAAACGTGTGACGAAGTGAGCAAGTCCGGATGCACGAAGGGTTTAAAAATCGAATGATGCTCAATTATAACTGGTTGTAGCTCCCGCATGTGATTCCTTAACTGGTGAACGAAAGTCGATTGATCAACTGTTGGGTTCTTGTTGCTCGTGAAAAAATCACTCGGCAGTGTTAACGCTTGACTATACGTCATTTCCGCAGCTGTAGTTTTGTGTTCTGGTATGATATATAATCGAAGTCCAAGCAGAACAGTTGGTAATTTGCTCATCCAATTGTCAGTAAGTTGAGCTTTCAACGCAGCTTTTAAGCATCTGTGCCAGCGTTCAATTCGGCCATTTGCGGAAGGATGGTAAGCTGTTGTGGAAATGTGTTGAATTCCCAATAGTCTCGACAATTCCCTGAACAAGGTGCTTTCAAATTGTCGTCCTTGGTCTGTTGTAATACGCCGTGGCACTCCAAATCTTGCTATCCAGTTGAAATAAATTGTAAAAGCAATATTTTCTGCAGTTATTTCATTAACTGGAATTGCTTCAGGCCATCTGGAGAATCTATCAATCATAGTAACTAAATAATTGTATCCCTGAGAAGGTGGTAGTGGTCCAACAATATCAATGTTGATGTGTTCAAATCTCTTCGTTGGTGCAATGTAAGCTCCGATTGCACTATGCGTATGACGCCAAAGTTTAGATTTCTGACAAGGAATGCAAGATCGGGCCCACAAACGACAGTTCTTCTCCATGCTTGGCCAAACATATTTTTTCTTGACCATCGTGATAGATGCACGAATCCCAGGGTGCGCAAGGTTATGAATTGAGTCAAAAATCTTCTTCCTATACTGTTGAGGAATGATGGGTCGTAGGATTCCTGTTGAATCATCACACAGTAGAACAATTCCATCTGATATATCCAGCTTGCGGATTGTTAGTGAAGTTGTTCCTGTTTGTTGTAGATCTGCCAATTCTTGATCTTCATATTGAGCTTTAGCAATA
>JAUIMY010000142.1:0-65190 GCA_033557855.1 Hydrochus callosus | reverse complement strand
TACCATCGCTGTTGTCTCGTTAAATGCAAATGCTTCCTCGGAAATGGATTCCGTAATGGCACATTTCATAAATAAAATTCAACCAGACAATGTTGTCTTCCCCAAAGGTGCAGTGTAGGTGTTGTTCATGTATAATAATCATTTGCGAATTTTGAACAGAATAGGATGAATTTTTTTTAAGTTAGTCTAGCAAGGACCACATTTCCATTATTATTGATTCAGTAAGGGGCTATTTGTGTGATATATACCTATGTATAATCAAGCGTTATGTGAATGATCCTCTGGAATACAATAGCAAGTAGTGACGGGTTATAAATAAGTACAGATTAGATTTGATGCACGAATGCACTTTCGCCTCAAAACTTATGTAAGTACCTATAAGGTTCTTATCCTAATAATAGACAGTGCAACAGTAAAGTACGGAAAGCCCAGTCAAATGATAACAGTGGAGGTGCCCATCTTATCAAGAAGAACAAAGGAATTGATGTTTCAACAAAAATACATCATTAATTTATCTGATTAGTTGTATACTTGTGTTTATAACACAATAGCCGGAGCTACGGCGCGAGCCATTTATAGGAACTAGAAGCGGTTTTTTCGTTGCCCTGTGCTCTGCAAATGGAAACTGGAAAATGAATAAAATGTATTTCCGTACGCAGAGGACAAAGACGAACACAATGACCGGTGATAACCCAGAGGGGCACTACGAACACAGCGATGCGAACGTTTCAAAACTAAATATGCATTATTGCCGACGCATATCTGCGATTCGATAAACGGAGAAACATTTTTCGCATGTCAATAGCAATTTTAATATTCATTATGCGCGCATTCCCCTGGCGAATTTGAATGTTGAAATCGATGCATATCGAGATGGGCTCTGCAAATTTTAATAACGGAATCCAGGATTCATTTCCATACATGTTTCTCTTATTGTACTTTTCAAAACTACCCTTCCACTTCTTGTTTTCCTATAATCTATAACACTACACCTATTAATACAACTACAACTGTGATACAACTACAACTATGACACACCCAATAGGTTCGACGAATATATTTTTGGCAAATTTCGATCAAAAATAACCTCAAGAAAACCAAATCGAAGAACACATTTTGAGTACCTATTGCCTATAAGAAAAGTGGTGGCATTCCAGCTCAGCCTAATGAAACGTAATGGTTCAAGCGGCCGACCACAAAAATCGAACGAGCGTTTAACGATGCGCCTCTCCACCCATCAAAGTCCAACTATCGTTTCCAAGTTCATGTGTCAATTAGCATCCCGCAATGAAATATAGGTTTGGCCCTTATCGATTCCGATCGAGCTCTCGATTTCTGACTAGGTTATTGTGCTGATTTACATAATCGTCGAAGGAGATACGCATCTCCGATGAGAGTTATTAAAAGTGTTAGTCTCTTTTTCCCCTCGGTCGGAGATCGGATCGCCGTCCCATTAAAATACCACTTCGATTCGCCCCTCCCAATTACTCTTAATTCGCTAATTACGAGCGCGCACAAAATTTATTTTATGGATTATCCGAAGTTTTAATGCGCTGGGCCCTTGATCAATGGATGTCTGGATGGCATGGAGAGGTCCGCTTTTATATGCGAACGACCGTTTGATTCACTTTTTACGGATTAAGATGCACCCACGTCGGTCGTCGATGCGCGTAATTGGAGGATTTATATCGAGTACGCGGAGCAACAAATTAATTTTATTTGCCGCTGGAATTCGTTTAGTGGTAAGCGGGAATCGTTGGGTTTACGTTTACTTCAACGCAAACGTTTGGGGTTTAGGTTTTTCCACCAATCTATGCCAAGATTTCCTGAATGAGGAATGGCATATTTGATGCTTCATCTGTATTGAATGTTTTCTGTATTGTCTTATCACATTCTTGAATATATAACAGACAACATCGAGCTAGCCCATCAGGCGGGAGTGCCAACAACAAAGATTGCAGTCCAAAACTTAAGATGTTTGTAAGATGGAAAAGACATACGAAATTAACAAAATGTAAATTTTTCATAACTTAATGTAGAATGGTTGGAGACTATGATTTAGAACCTACAGGGTATTAGAGATAGACGCAGAACAGATTGAGAGTAGATGGTGGCGAAAACATCTCGTGTGAAGTGGCAACAATGAAGTATGATGTCTCAATGAGAGGTAATCACCAGCATCAGCAAAACATTGAGCGCATAATCAAGAACAATAACTCATAAATTTCCACAGGAACTTTTCGCAAATTGCCGCTTCAGCGACGACGTTGCGGTCTATGGTATAATAACTCAATCAGGCGGAAGAAAAAGCCTCACGTACCTACCTGCGTTGTTACACTTGTACCTACTACCGTGATTACAGTAATTATGAGTTTTAATTGTGCTTTTAATCATGACTTTTACGACCCTCGGTAACTCCTAAATGTACTCTCTGGGGTACGCGGGAAATAATATTTATTGGAGCTCTATTTCCTTTTTTAATACAAACGATTTATCGACCGAATTAAAAACAATGTACTGCAACTATTGAAGAATATCACAAAATTCCGTTATGAAAAGTGTGGAATATACTCCTTTTGAAAGTAGAAAACATGTATGCAGCAATTGGATTTGCTACAGTAAAATATCGGAAAGATCAGAATCGTAGTGCGGAATTCGATCGTTGATAACAGGGATGCCATTCCCATTTGCGCAGTAAATCGATTCAGGTTTTTGCCCTTGCCGTGTCAACATTCACACGATCCCTCATTAAATTTAATATGTAAATTGGAATTTCAATTATTAATGGGTCGGTGTTAACCGTTGGAACGTCTTTTTGCTCGCTCATTTACACCTCGCGCACGGTGGCTTACACACGTTTTAAAACTGCACGAGATTAAAATTTTACCGCCGGAAACTTTCCACAAAAACGACAAATTTACGACGTGATTGATGAGTTTCGCAAATCCACCTGGATATTGGAACGGGTGGGAGTCCACCCACTTTAATTATTGCTAATGCTCAACGGCGGAGCCATTGGACGGGCTGGAAATATAATAACTCCTACTCCAAGCCGGTGCGGGTTTAGCATGGTTATGTTAATTTGAAGCACAAAGAAAGTCATCAGTATTTGTGACAAGGTAACTGTCCCTCTTATGTAAGAGTATTTACGAGATTTTAATCCAGTACGAGGATAAGGCAGATTGCCATAAACTGCTGGTGCTTTATTACTTGTGCACCGATACCGCAGTTACTATGAAGATGTCTCGTGCTGCTGCGGGGTGTAGGGGCAATTCATCGCACTCTCCATCCTAGGATTCTATACTTTTGGTCTTATACCTTCGTAATTTTAATGTATCTTGTTGTACAAATCATCCAAATAATAAGATGTGAATTTGTTCTTCATATAGGGTTCCTGGTTTGACTAAGACCATTCATAATTAGAGCCTACCAACCCGCAAAACTTGTCAAAGTATTCCTAATTGTCAAAGCTTTTCCAGTGCGGTGGCTCGAAGACACTGATCTGTTTTAATAATTTTGTATTAAAAAACCATTTTTCAGTTCATAAGGTGGTTATGAACTATAAAATGCCGATTCTCCTCACCACATGAATATTCATACTCCAACCACCGTAATAACGTCCTTAGTGTCCATTAGTCCCTCCGATGCTATGCGATACACATCGGAGATCGAGAGGGCAGACACGGCATAATTACGGCGCTATCTCAAAAGCAGATAAAACCGAACTAATTAATAGCACCTTGTGTGTTTTCTGTGTTAACTAGTGTCTTCATTAGAGGCCATTGGCGATAGCGGGGAGTCGTTACTTCAAACTTCTACTCCCGATGCCAACATCGGCGCCATACAGTGAGCATGACGCGTTGTCTTAATTGGCAATTCTTTATCGGACCACCAGGCTAGGGCCGTTTTTCGCGGATAACGTTCGCGAATGATGAGCTGCGATTCAAACATGCTAGATAGCCGAGGAGGAGGCGACAAGGGGGAAGATGATGATCCCACAGGCCACCCAACGAACCGATGTTTGATTTAAAAGTCGGACTGGTGACAAAAACTCCAGCATGCATTTCCGTCTAAACTTAGAACGACAATTTAAATTTATTTTTATTTTATTCTCTGCATTAGAAATGTTGTAGCTTATTATGTATATTTGTCAAGATAAAACCAACTTTTATTTGCCGAAATAACATGATGTCATCACATATTCTTCAGAAACTTAATTCTGACGACCATACCAACATGGAATAATACGATAAAAAGGTACCTTCGGTCCAGGTTCGCACCTCGTACATATATTCATCGACCGTACGCCCCATCTCTTCGGAAATATGCCATATCAGTCGGCTTCATCGCCTACCATCACGAAAAAAGCAATCAAATCACGTCGATAAACCGGAGTAATGTAATGCAAGTGAAATACCACCGCACTTAAGGAAGGCAGTTGTTGGCTGACGGTGCAATTACCATTTTATCTGGAGAGCAATTAGAATGATTCAGATTCAAAGGAAAAATGTGCAAATGATTCTCGCTACCGTGTGAGGTCCATGGTAGGCACAGTCTTTGATGTCAGGAGGTGCTTAATTGTGGCTACCGTCGTTGTCGGACGTGCAGTTAGTGGTACTCGGGGTGCAGCAGCATGAATACTAATGGCCCATTTAGCCATCAAAAAGCCCCTGATTGGATGACCGGTCGCTCATTTGGAGGCAACGTGCGTGTGTTATATTTAAATTGGGGTGTATGCGGTTAATTATAACGATTACGGGGCCCAAAATACACAAAACTCAACCCCTGAGGAATGCCACTACTGGACGTGTCGTGGCACAACCAGCATAAATCTAGTGGCAGGGATTTATGTTGGTTTTGCCAGGGGAACTTGTAAGTTTCATCAAAGCTTTACTCTTTTATACAACTTGTCTTACGAAACAATCTATAAATATTCTAGCACAAAATATCCCATGTACAAGCAAAGATCGCAGGGAACGGTTATATCGTCTTTGCTTTCAGACAGGTACCATTTTTAGTGCTACGCACTTTTTCACGATTCCATTATTACCGCTGACTCATGAACCAACCTAAGGCTACATTTTTAATTTGCATTTCGCGTTATGGATCGCGCCTGACCTCCCACTGACCCTTGCCGTTTAAAGTAGTACCCGAAGAAATTACACTCATTACACGCGTTTTAAACGCAATTTCTCCTTATCCTCAAACCGAACGCCAGACCCAATTCGTTCGGATGGCCAAACGGGTGACTCATTGTCAGGCAGATTTACATGCATAATTTCCCCATCAGGACACAATAGAGCTGCAGATGTGACGATATCAGTGCAACCAGATTAATGCGGGCATTTCCGTTTGCAACCTACACGCAGGGACTTTCTGGCCTCATAGAGTACCAACTTGGCCTCAGAGAGTACCTACCAATTTGGCCTCACAAAGTACCAATTTGGCCTCACAGCGTACCGATGTGGCCTCACACAAATTTTTGCTTCTGACGCCTGAACCTAAGAAGTGAAATGGAATTCCAGCTCACAAAGCCTTTCAATTTGGCCGCATGGAGTCGCTTCGCGAGACGCCACATCAAAACTGATCTAATTAGTATGATGTATCGATGTGGCTCAATAAAGTTTTGTCACGCGCGAGTGGAAATCGAAACCGTGTGGTTGACAATTCAATCGTTTGAAAAATGAGCTGGCTGTCGATGTGAAGTGACGCGATCCCCACGATAACTTTACATGTGTTACACACGTTCGATGAAATATCCACCGTCTTTCGGGCGGTAAAGACGTGTCAGGATTATGAAGAAAAATGATCCGTCCGGTGATTGTGACTTTTACCACCGGGATTTCATTCTTGGATTTTGTTGCTTTTGATGCATGAGGACGCAGTTGTACATTGCAAACTGCGAATGCATGAGGCAATATACCTTGCCTGGTTTCAAAAGGGTTGATAAGTACTCACCCAAGTCACAGGGATTGCAGGATGATTTCCGAACGACTTAATTATTTTTGACGTGCGTAATTGAAGGAAAACGTTTTACTTGTAGGAGAATATAGGTCAGTTGCGTTTCGCCAGACAGATAAATTGCACTTCGCATTGAAACACGCACATGCCTACATGTTAAATTTATAACTAACCTATTACAGCGTTGTAAGTGGCCATTACGAAGGATTTTAATAAATTGCCCCTCGAGTAACAATGCTGGGTAATAATTAGGGCACTGACGCCCTACATAACAAAACGTTAAAAGATTGATTTGCAATCTAATGGTGTGCAATTTTCCAAATTACTAAACAGGTAAATTCCGCCAATAAATACTCCACAAATGGTAAATTTGCACAAACGAAGAAGTGGAGTGGTCTCCACCCGAATTTCCCGTTGCCGTAATAGTCCTATACTTGCATATTATGCCTACAAGCGGCTATACATACAATAAACAAATCGGCGATTCAAGTGGAATCCCGATAGATCACGCATTAAGATTAGATAAAGTTAAAATCACAACATTCCGTGAAACATAATTACGAGTTATAGGCGATGAGAAGTTATTAATTACGATTGATGGATAACGGCGGTCCACGCTATCCTCACGTTAAACGGTCGATGGCGCATTTTATCCAGATATTGAAATTTACCGTCGCTTTAAGTTAAAGCGATCGTAAAGATGCCGACGGTGGCCGATAAATTCAATAATTTCCAGCCCGTGAGATTCCAGTTGGCAAATTATTGAATATTTATCGGGGAGTTTAGGTTATCATAAATCGGGAATTGAAATTATTTGTGGGAGTTTCTACTCAGCGGGCGGCGTTTAAAATGTAGGTTTCCCAGCGCATGGCGAGGACGCCAGAAAATTTGTGTTTGGTTAATTGAACAGCCAAAATAACCCGAATTCCGGAAACTAATTTGTATTACGCGGAGAAGAATTCCTGAGGGCAATATTTTTATTGCCACATAATTTGTTCAATACTACATTTAAAATATATACTAATTTAAAATTGTAATGTAATTTCAACAACGTCAAGCATTTTCATTGGAGCTCTCGATGAAAAATACGGTCTCTCGTGATTATTTTCTCAATTGAGTGATGACGCGATATGACAATACTTCAAATCCAGCGATAACACTACCCGGATAGTATCTCCGAGGAGATACGTGATGAAAACTGTTTACTCAACGAGTGGAGTTCCTACTCAAATTCCTGCGCGTTATTCCAGTTTACGCCACAAATCTAAATTAGGCGGACCGTGGGCGCCACAATAACGTTTCAATGTCACAAACGGGAGCCTCGGGAATGTTTCGTAACGATCGAGACAACACGGGAGATGATGTAAATTAGCCGCCGACTTTATTAATAACACACATTTTCTCCCCATTTAAGCGACGTTGATTTTCTTGCGTGCGGCTCACAATGAATTTCACGCTGACGAGAATGGCAGCACTCTGGGCATTGTGCATGTTCACATAAAGGAGAAAGTTGCTCTTATATGTGTTATTATGGGATGGAAAAATGTGACAGGGTTATGCTTTTTATAAATATTAAACAGTGTGTAATTATGAATTTTTTCACTTGGGCAGGTATATTACGCCCGGTTTCTCCAGATCTCAAATCGAATCTTGTTTTCCTCAATTCTTCCTATTCTTTGGTTTCTTGCACGTCATTCGTATTGACGTTTGTTCGTGGCATAAAATTTACGTAGCATGAATGTTTAAAATAGTTAATTTAACAATCAAAATAGGTAACTACGTATGTTAAAAAAGCCATGAGGAAATTTCATAATCCATAATTGATTTTTGAAAAGAATTTGGCAGGTCTTAACGTTCCGGTGCAACAGTTTAACAACAACTTAGCTTTTAAGTACATACGTTTTCCAAAGGAATTCGAAATTAAATGCATTCTCAATTAACAGACAAGCGGAAAATCAATAATACTTATCCGCTCGCTCCGTGCAGTAATTAGAAATGCCCGGAGAATCAGCCCACGCCAGCTCATTCCATGGTGGCGTTTTGCAATTTTTCTCTTCGTTTCAGGTTGGAGGAGAATTGTTTTCCGCTTGGAAAGTGGTGCGGACAACGACCGAAATCCACGTAACCATCAGCATTGCTAGGTGAGTAATTATTTAGCCGTGTAATTCATATTTCATACAAACGGCCCGAGCCCCTCCAGGACGCAATAAATTAATGCTTATCACGCAGTACAGTTTAGCTATTGGCGCGACAAGGAATTCCAACTCTCACACCAGCAATAACCCAATAAACTTTCTATCACCGCATTTTTCGGATGAGACTCTTTCCGCGCGTATGCACTTAGAAATGGCGGAGATAAGAGTTTCTCATGTGCAGTTAATAAGACTGTCTTGGATATACGCTATTCGAATGGCAGGGCATTCTAGAAACGATTTATTTTCGGTATATTTGCAGGTTAATTCTATGATTCCGACTTGCATGGCCCTTAGTTAAACGTCTTCCAAACTAGGTTCGTTCCAACCTACTATTTTGAAATGTCATTGGGTTTGCCTTGGTTTCTGCTCTGCCTTTTTCCTTTTTCTTTGCCTTTTCCTTTTCTTCTGCCATTGTTTTAAACATTATCTTTGTCGAGTCTAACCGAGTCAAAAACATTTCCGAACCTATTTACTGTACTTCCTAGAAATGCTGCTGGTAGATTCTACAGATTTTACAGCCAGATCACCAATAATATAAGAGATCTGCGTGCCCCAGGGGGTCCCCAAAACAATCAAGCTCCCAACCTTTTCAATCAGTAATTTTAACAAATGACTCCCCAATTTTAGTCAGAACAATTCTTAACACCACGCCCAGTCCCATGTCCATATCCCCATATTACCTCCCGCCCCACCCGAGTTACGCCTGAAGGAAAAACGCCGTATTTAGCCCGGGATAATTGCGCCGCCCCGGCTATTATAATCTAATTATAAAAAGAGCTCTCTCGCCACAACTTTCTATTCAGGCGTCTTAAATTCGCGCCTCGGACGGCTCGAAATTGACTGTTCGAAAACGGCGGTTCACCGTCGCCTGTAGCTGTAGACAGTAGTAGGTAAACTTCTTGCCCTATAAGGCGAGCTCTGCCCCCGTTCGGGCACCGTCGATGCGCCGTAAAATTCTCATTGTAAAAGGTCAGGCCCGAAACGTCATATTAATTACGGGTAATGGGGAGCCAAGCGCTAATTACCCCTCGAGCCGTGCCCCCTTCAGGATGGCGCGGTTCGTTTTCGTGGGATTCGCGGGACGTTTAATTGAATTGTCATTTTCGCATTGTTCGCACGGTCGGTGGCATCTTCTTGTTGTCGGGACGCTACCATAAAGAGATCTGATCGGGTCTCGAGGAGGATCTTCTCGATAGGGACGTGCCCGTTTTTCGAGTTGGATGGAATTTTTATGGCGCGTTATTTATAATTTCATGCTTTGTTCCGCCAACGAATTAACTGGATCGCGGGGCTGAGAATGAGGCGACTAAACGGGACAGTTGGTTCGTTGATAAAATTCCATCGATCACTGAAGAAAGTTTAATACTTACCTTTGTTCCGCAATAAGAAAGCTATTCAGTTGCGTGGCGTCCATGAAAACATAGGGGGCGTGAACCCATCAGGGGGCAGTCGTGGCAACCAGCTGCGGCAAACTAGCGGTCAAAAAAGGGGCGCGTCGTCGAGTTCCGATCTGGGAGTGGCCGCCGTTTTCACTCTAGTTTCCGTGCCGGAATCATTGAGTTAGCGGACGCGCGCATAAAGTTTCCGGCCAGACTCATCGAGCGAGTTGTAGGACACTAGAAATTTACTTGTATTCAACCAATCCACTCAGATATTAAGTATATTTACGAGAAAATATATTAAACATAAATAAATAAAGCAAAAGGCGAATTTTTCAATGAAGCCTTCAGCACGCGGAGTTCAGCTCCTTGGTGGGAGCACATCTTTCACCCAACCGACAAGCGTTGATTATTCACTGCGCTGGGCGAGCACCTCCGTAATTAATTAAGTCCCTCCGAAGTATAATTGTGCAACGAGCATGGAGCGCAGCCGATAGAATTTTAAGCGCATCCTGCGTGAAAAAGCGTCGCATTTACATCCGGCAGTGGTATTAAGCCAGGGCTTAGACAGAATTTTATCAGGTCCATCGATTCGTAATTCCCGCGGCGCTTTTCATGTCAATCAGTATTTCTCCGGCGACAAAGCGCCCACTCGGGACGCGTGTGAAAAATCCTAGGCTCTGTGACTAACGTTTTAATCCCGTGGAATTAGGCGGAGGGAAGGAGAACGCCTCCGATGCCAATCACTCCGCGAAATAATTAGTGTAAAACGCTTCGGATGCAGTGTCGTGCCTCCTTTGGATTTTCTAATTGCCGGCGAGCAAGGAGCACAATTAAGGAGTCCTTGGAGTTGCGAGAAGTGCAAAAATTCGCTGTCGTAATGATTCGACCCGATGGGATTAGCACGGGAATTCTCAGGTTCTCAGAGACCTTGCTCTCGTTTTAGATTTAAATTTTTCCATCATTGCTATTAATGCTATTAAAAATTCAAACCAAAGAATATTCGTTATAGTTTATAAAACTATTTTTGCGATCGTGACTTTGGTCTGGTTAACAATGGCCCTGACTATGGGGCCTGTTCAAAACGAAGTTTCAAAAGGGGAGACCCTTTCCTAGTCTTATGGCCCTAAGACTATCTGAAATTATGATCACTCAGTATTCATTCTACCAAAATGGTGGAGAATATTTTGAAGCAGAAATGCGAAGAAAAATGTTTCGAGCAAAATTAGATGCGACGCGACCCGCCGATTAATTAAAAATACGGTACACTAATTCGTAAATTGCAGACGTGTCCCTAGGCCACGAACAAGCCATTCCCCGCCACTAACGAGATTCCTAATTAAAGCTCGTAATGTACGAATTTCAGGTCTCCGCGCGCTCATGAGCCTCATGGCGATTGGTAAGATAATGACGGGAAAACGTCGTCCAGTAACGAGAGATTAGAGGTACTCGGATCTCAAAAGTGGTAATGAATAGGAAACTAATGGAAACTAATAAGGGGCAATAAAATATCTTACGTCTTATTACTTACGTTCGGTGCGAGCTTGAAGCTCCCTATTGAGGCATTGATGATTCCGGAGATGTGTCTAGGTATTCCGCTGGACGTGCTCAATGGATTTAGCTCTGTTTGATTGCCTACCTCGGTGTGGCCGTGCTCCCACGTAGCTTTTGAAAAGTATATTCTCGCCGTTCACCCTGATCGCTCACATTTGGGCCATTCTACCGCATCCTCATTTCCAGGCGATTTCCAATCAGAATGTAATTAGGAAATCCCAATAAACTCCAATTCCAGGCGTTTGCAACCGGGGTAAAGGTCATAATCAGGGCGCCAACGTGACCAAGCGATGGCCCCACCCACACCCACTTACATCTGCTATTCATCTTGCACTCGAGCTCAGAGTCATAGTTCAAGCTTCCTCTGGTAAAGGGACGTCGCTTATAGGCGACGCACCGCTATTTCCTAGCACGAACTCAAGAAATATACCCGCGAACGCATCGTGCCAAGATAAAAATCCTTCGCGTTCAGGCGAAGAATACTCACTTCGACCATATTATATAACATTCATCTATGGCAGGGAGGAAAAAGCGGTTCGAGGTAAACGGAGAATCCACAATGGAATCATAAGACGTGGCAAATGAACGAAGAATCTCGATCTTCGTTAGAAGGCTGCTGCGGTGGCATTGACTAATAGATCCCGAACGGGAACATAGTCGGTGTATTGTATGGCTATCATGTTCATCTTATTTTTCCCCGGGTACATCGTGTTTTATGAATGATGAACCATTGGCCAGGATCATCATGATGAGTGTCAAATACGAAATCCCGAACACGAGCGGGACCATAAATTAGCGGGTTAACAATGTGCGAACAACGCGAGTGGCAAATTACTCACATCCGTTGCACAATTACCGAGTTTATTGTCGGATCGGCCCGCATTTCCCCACAAAACGATCAATTATTGAATCGAAATTATTCCACTCAAATGCAACTGGAGCTCAAGGAGTTGAGTGGAAAAATTCCGATGTTAATCGGTGTTTCGATCTGCATGTATTATACCGGTGAATCGCGCAATTGGATCCCATTTAAAAATCCATTGTGCCATCCACGATTCATATTTGCACCATAATCCATTCAAAAAGTAATCCTCGCCAAGTAATTCAATTGCCTTAATCGGCTTCACACGCAAGCCCCAGTCGATTAATTGCGCAATATTCCTAAGAGTATTACCTTTTCAATTTGAACAAGGTTGCGTCCATTCCGTGAATGAGCACTCGTTTCGTAAATCCGAATTGATGACGAACGGCTTGAAATAAGTGCTAATAAAATCGATTGAATTCGAAGTAACGTTTTGTTGCTGTCGTTATATTACTTCGGTTTTTTTTAGTAATTTTTTGAACCTCAGATTTTATTTTCTATAGTACTTATAGTGTTCTGTCAGAGTTATCAGGCTTCTGTAACGTCGATAAGAATATATCGAATATTTTGGGGCTGATTGGAAATTCCCAAACGACCCGTTTAAATCAACATTTTACGCATGCGGAACGCTTTACAATATTTCACGCAGTAAATAACCGAAATTTGATTATACCGATGTCGAGTCAATTCCCCCGGTAATGGGAATTTTATTCGGCCTCTGCTCCCCAATAACCGTTAACCATCACTTTTAATTAACTTTCTGACTTTAACGTTCCATGGAAGCGACAAAACCAACACCGCTCTTTGTTTCTCCCGGAGGTATGTGTAAATATACGGTCGTTTTCCTGCGTTTTCCGTGCAACTCCGGCCTACCAGGCCGGATTCTTCCAAATTTAATTTTCATTTGGAGTCATCATAAATAGCAATCAGACCCTGACTGTATAGTAGCATCCGTTTTTGCTTATTTAAGATCTGTACGATCAAAGAAGAAGCTTTTTCATTCCATATGATGAGGAAATTACCAATATGGTCATTAGTTTGTTAGGGGGCGTTGCAGTTTATTAGGTGCTTTATGGAACGCGCTTTCGTATAGTGTAGGTAAAATATTTATTATTATTCATTCATTTTTATTATAATGACTCAAGTCGAAACATTAGTTACCAACTGTTGAATAAAACAAATCGCTACAATCGACTTTATCGACCACTCCGGCCGAACCAATTTGTTCAAACTCTTTTTTCCCGGTTTTTGGTAGCACCAGCGATCCAGTAATGACGGTCCTCCACAAATTAATAAAGATGGGGTAAGAAGGAAGGTCTCCGGGTCATCGGCGACCCGGGGCGCTTCGTGCCGGTATCGTAGCAGGAAATCTCGTTTGGATTCCGTCCGTGTCCCTATCCAAATGTATATCTAACATGGCCGGAAGGCCAAGTCGGGATATATATTTAATAAAGTCGGCCGGTGTTGTGGCCAGCAAACATAACATTGATTGAATTTTCCCCCTTATCAGCCGTATCTGGGATAATTGCAGGCGAACGCCTAATTTTACCCAAGCTCCGGCGGTCGGCCGGTCGGATTAGGTATATTTCACCGGAAGATTTACGGGTATCGGGGAGGTATTGAGTTACGTGTTATTATTGGGCTCATCCTATGCCGTGTTTGTTTTCCTGAATAAATTTGAATATGCTTAGCTTTAATGCTCGCGTTACATTGACTCAGTCTAAACGGCTCTCATTTGACGTTAATGCGCTTTATTTATAGGGCTTTCGAACAATTTCGCAACGGGTGATCGTAAATTCCGGATTCGAGAATGTTATTGCGTTTTCTTCAAACCAACCCCTGAATCCAATTTACGGCTAATGCGTCAGGTTGACTAATTTTCATTCGACAATAATTCCAGGTCTTAAAATCTAGAATACACCTTGAAAATGTTGAGACGGTGCGTGACACCCTATTGGCACTACCGCGTCGCGGACTCACTTCCTTCTATTTTCCTCGTAGAATGTTCTAGTCTTATGCTACGCTTGAACCATTGTTTCTTCGCTGTCACTTAGACCGGCAGAGTATAAAATAGGTATCGTAAAAAAATCATTTGGACGTACAAAACCAATACTTCGCCTCGCTCATTTGGAGCAGCGAAGTAAAATTTCAATTCGACGAATACATAGCCGAGAAATTGTCTGCAACGAATCCAAATTACTAATTGAATCGTGAAGCAAAAAAACTTTTAAATGGAAAAGTAAGACGATTTAATGATATTGCACCATAGCAGGGATCATTATGTGGAAGGGTGGTTAAGATTTGATGGAAGACGCACTTGACGCAGTCAATTTCAGTTCGAGAAGAGTTAATTCGAGGTTATTCAATTCTACATTCGCACGCTCTCTAATAGGAGGGCGAGTCGATGGCGACCCTCGAGCGACAAGTTGCACAGGTCAGCGGAATACCAACTTGTGGGCAAAATGAAATCGAAATCGTTTCATAAATTGTGACGCGTAAATTATGGGTAAGTGTATCGTGAGAAATGGTGCCTGATCGATCTTATCGCGTGTTGTTTGCCATAGACCACAACAATCATGACTGCGAGTGTGGGCCTTACGGATGCAGTAAACACCTCGCGAGATTAGGTGGCTCGAAATCTATCGAATCACCGACTTCCAATCTTTTGGACGACCGATTCAGCATGAATAATGTTTCGACAAACGTAAGGCTAATCGGAGATCGATTCAATTAAATCGGACGGTTTTTTTCCTGCCGATCACCTTTGTCGATTATGGTGTGATGGAGGCGATGATTATTTTTCTATAATTCAAATAAAGCAATTTAATTCACAGCATGCTGCTGCTCACCATTTCAACCTCCTTGAACCTAGATAAGCATTGTGATGATAATTGCGGCTGGGGGAAGTGGATTGCGTGGAAATTCTGATCTCGTTTCCCAAGCGAAATGTTTCTCCTTTAAAATTGCTATACAGGTATAATTGGCGTTTTGTAAATCGTGTAAATATTGCAACACCAGCAAAAATAGCCCCTGATTTTCCATTAAGGTTGAATGAAGGTTGAACAAATTTTACCTAAATTTTGCTAAAGCTAGAACCAGTTTCTATATGGGATGAAAGGTTCAATTTCGTATAGAAAATTCGCAAAAAATTACAAACAGTAGATTCGGATGTGCCACATAAAATGGTGTTGACAGAAATAAATGATATCTTCCCAGCGAATTGATACGTGGATTTAGGTCTGCCCTCGCGAATCCAACGTAACGTTTCCTCCGACTACTTGGGCGATCGGAAATTGATGATCGTAGAGTGCGCGAAGGCGGCGTGGACGTAGCATTGATTAATACTGCCTGGTAGTCTAAGAATTAAACCCTAAGGTCAGAATTTTAACATCGATATTTCAAATGTTGAGCAGCGCATCCCGTCTGAAGGAAACGTTTCGAAATCCGTATTCAAACTCTGCTCCTTGACGGATTGTCTGGCGATTCCGCGCCACTAATCATCTTAATGTATCGCTTTCTATATTCAGTAAGCCACATGCTTCGAGAGTAGCCACCAGCCTCGTTCCAACCGTCTCGATCGGAGGAGATTTAGTGGTGCCCTTGCCCAAGAAAAAGAAAACACCTGCTACAAAACATGTAACATGATCTCCCTATTAGAAATTACCGTTGGCGCCATAAATCCACACCAAGTTGGATAGTGGGAAATAAAAATCCATTTACCGGCATTTCCCATGGTGGTCTTAATCTCAGAGTGTTGGTCCGAGTTGGTGTAGACGATCTGTCAGCGCATAAATAAATTTAGGGAAATTTAGAGGCCGGCGCGAGCGAAGATTAATGTCAAGACAAAGTCCCGCGTCATATTCACCCACAATAAAGTCCCGTGGAACAATGGTAGTCCCCATATTGGGCTCCCTGGTAGCTTAGAGCCACCCCCACAAGCCGCTCAGCGTGGGCTACACAATAACCGCCCTCCTCATTGTAACGCGGTCGGGTCGGGATTTACACGTTGCACGCGGACACCTGGGTATGGTCGCACTTGATGTTTTACACATAGTGGGACATTTACATAAGTGCTAAAAAAGTGGGGTGAGTTGTGAAACCATTCAATTCGCTGGGAACGAGAGAATCCTACTTCTTGGACTCCAGAAACATCAGTCTCATTTCTTTTGTTTGAGATGTACCAGTTGTTTCAACATTTATGTCTTAACCTATAATTCTCATATCATATTTTGGGAAAAGAAAATACAATTCAATGAGCTGCAATAGGTAATAGGCTAAAAAGGGCGAGCTATATCCAGACTTCAATGATGATGCACGAGCACAAATATATGTAGATCAATCAGGGATTAAGCAGCAAATAAAAGATAAGCCCGAACGCCAGGCGGATCATCCACGAAATATACCGGGATGATGAATTGGCAATCATACGCGGAAATTTTTGAGAATCTCTTTTTAATCAATACCGCATTATGCACGGCGATTTATAATGGATGAGAAATTGTGCACTCATCATCATTATGCGCGTTTTTAACGTTCCATTAGACAGGCCAATTACTCATGTGCACTTTCGGCCGTTCAGCTTAAGTAGCCGATGCTTTATTGGCGTCGCATTTTGCAATATTTATCGCGGGGCATAAAATTAAATGCGTCAGTTCCGTCGCCGTTAAACAAGGCAGTTGATTGGTTTTCGTTACGACCGTGGCAGGATGCGCATTCAATAAACCGCCCGTTTGTTTTCGTGGAATAGTTTGTGTGCTCTCTTAACGATCATTCCGAATCCGTTATGACCAGAGAACATTTCCAATCTCTTTAGAGCGGAATTCATCATCTGTTGAAATCAGAGATAATTAAATCTGTGTAATGTGCAAATCTCTCAGTCTCGCCGTAAATTGGAAAACTCCGCGAAGGCGACTCCGAGGAATATGCAGTGATGCAGTTACCTCGGCTGTGCGGGCTATTCGAATTTGCGACGACCCACCTAACACAATAAAGTTTCTCATGACCACAATTTGCTATCACTCAAGACGAGAATCTGCTAATTACGATTTAAATTTCTTAAAAACAGAACTCATTATCTGCTAAAATCGGAACAAAAATTTCCATTGTTAATTAAGTCCAATTTGAACTACCAAGACCGACTTAATTCAATTAGTCCGCGTGCAAGTTCCATTATTTTCGCATGCTGCGAATCGCAACATTAAAGCTTTTAATGAACCACCTGTAAAAATCAAGTTTTTAACCTCTTCTAATTAATAAGCCAGTTATCAAATACTGCGGGGCACCCCGACGACGGTTTAATGAATTTCCATCCGCACGGACGATAAAACGATGGCATTTTTACACCTCCATACCGCTTTTTCCGTGCTTTACAACGACGCTTATTAATTGCAAATCGATTTTTTCCGATTTTTATTTATCCGCGCGGTTGAAACTGCCATTCCTCTTATTTTACTCCGATCGCGTCCAATTTCCAACCTTCGATGCGGGCAGGCGGACTATAATTAAACAATGTTGAATGGACGAGGCACCACGAAATTTTATTAAGCAAGAATTAACTTTTTATAATAATGGCCCGAGTAACACCTCATTGGTCCGATAAAATAATTGGTTCGCGCACTCTGCCTTAATGGGAATGCCGCTCGTAACGGCCGCAGAAAAAATACTCACAGGCACTAATTGCGGGTTTCAGAAAATTGCAGTGGACTCGCTTTCATTTATGAAATAATGTTATAAATCTACCGGGCGGAACGCGAGGGGGATGAGAATGGGATATTACCGATCGGCTTCCGTTGCCGGAGCAATTAATATTGAGATGAATTAATTATTAGAAGCAGGCGCGCGGTCATTTGTAAAGTGCATCAGCTTTAATTGCGCCCTCGTCATTAGCGCAAGAGGGGTTGGAGTAACATGTCTGTTATTGGATCCTCGGGTGATTACCTAAAATCAGTGCGACGATTAATCTTTGCGCTGCAAATGAGCTCTCTTTGATTACATTATAAAATTGTGCTACTTCATCCGTTGAAGGCTAGCTCTCCTTGATAACTTGAGCTCATTTTTAACTGGGGTGGAATAAACTATTGATCATCGATATAATTATGTTCATCATGATAACTTTGAAAAATTGATAATTATAATTTGAAGTATTTTTTTATGATTTTAAGTACCTAATGATTCGGGTATAATTATTTTTCTTATTGAATGGGAACACTATTCACTTACACGAAGATTTTACAGAGATTCCTGTCGTGGAAATTCCAGAATTACCATAAGGCTGTCCGTAACCCTCAAACTGTCGAGAAACGGAATTTTTGAGACGACTCAACTTTTATCTCTTCATCGACAAATTAAGAATAATTATGGTGATCACTATCTTCATATAAATTTTTAATCTACGGATCTAAACCAGCACGAAAGCATACATATTGATGAGCGCTCACGATTTATCCAAATCGGTTTAATTGAATAATGCGCTAATAGAGCGATATTAATTATGGATACCCGCTATTATAGGACTAGTTTTTGTTTTAATTTATACAGCACAATTTTAACGTTTCGTTGGAATCCCATAGTTTAGATTGAATTGCTTTACGACAGTTGCCAACTTGAACGTATCCTGACTGGAACTAGTACGACTTGAACTGTCAATAATTCGAAAGTTGCGTGAACGAACTATAGGCTGTCATATTTATGACTATCATTGATAAGTTGTCCATGTCTATCACAGAATTAGTCATGGATATTACTAGTTCTATGGTGTATTTGATAACCAGAGGTGCCAACTTGCAAATGAGCGGGAAATTCAACTTGCCGGGCAAAAATCACATAAATCATAGACATGAACAAATAGGTACTCATGACCGCCAGGTATTAGTAAGAAAGTCATGATGCGAAATGATGGATCGCCGTGTCCTACTCAAGGAACATTTCACCGAGGGTCGGCATCCCATACGGATATATTATAAAATGGCCATAAAAATTCCATGGTCGAGTTGTACACTAAACAAAAGCCGCTGTGCAGCAATAATCGTTAAAGAGTGGTGAGTTGAGTGCCTTAGTGATGCGATCGTATGTCAGTCTCGTGTTCTGTGTTCCGAGCACCGCAGGGGTGCCAATACCGCTCTAAACTGACAGGATGCGCTCATGCCATGCAGTCGGCCGCCAGAAATCCGTATTATTTCATATGCGGATTCTTCACTTTATGGTCGTTTTGCTCCAGCGGTATACCGTTTCGATGGGACGCTCATGGTGATTTTATGTCCTCGCTGCCGGTAGGGCCTAGATTTCTTTATGGGTATGGGGATGGGATAAATTCCGCCTCACTTCCACCTTCCACAATGGGAAGTTGGCGAGAGTGGATATCGCATTGCCTTCATGGCTAGGCACAGTTCCTGAAATTTATGAGCTTTTGAATGGGTCATAGTACTACAGCTTGGTCGAAATAAGGTTGCACTTGGGAGGTTGGGCTTCAAGGTTGACCAAAGTGCACATTAGGGAGAAAAAACTGCATAATCATACTCATAGCAATTGCCTGGGGAAATCCCAATATTAGAAATAATGCACATCGAGGTGGACAGATGACCATGTAGGAGATATGAGAAATTCAGAGCTCAAGTTCAAGTGCATCCTTATATTGGCCGACCTGTACTGTTTTGTGTTCAGTTTCACTAAATAAATAAATAAAATATTCAAAGCAGCAGACAATAAAATTCCATTTTGAAGAGTACAGCAATCCAAGGGAGCATTAACGAAGTGCACGTACCCACTCTTTCGCCAGCGCTGCTACGGTTAACCTCAGCTCGGAATTGTAATGGACGCTGGATGAGATCGTCCGGGCAGAAAGTGTTAACTCATCGCATCGCACGCAGTGTATCGTTAACTCCGGTGAAGCGACTCGCCTAAATAAATTAAGAGATATTTTGCATTGTTAGGTCCCGGGATGAGGAATTTTAATTCGGGGTTTTAACAATATACCGGGCGTTTAAATAATAAAAGGTATAAAAGTTATCGTTATATAACAGGCGGCATGAATGGCTTTTCACCGTGTGATTATATCCCAACAAATATACAGTGAATCAGCTCTTTCGAGAAATTCGCGATGCCATCAAGGGAACCCGCCATCGGCCTCTCACAATCAGCCCGAACGGCCTGGCCGGGAAAAAATCGCGTATCGGCCACCGTAAACGGTTAGTTAATTACTTAATTTCGGGATTGGAGGTGATTGTACCTTGCAATTCGTTTCGTAAATAAACCAACGAGGGGAAGAAGAGTGGACTGTATCTCAACATTGGCGTATTTTCCCCAAATTTACATACAGGGTGTGAAATTTTATGCTGTCACTCTTCAATTGTCTTCTAATACGAAAATGTTGTTAGGACACTTGAATTTCATTGAGAAATGTAGCTCCGAATCTAAAAACTTTAAGATTCTAAGTGTTATAGGTTTTTGAAATCCATAAAGGATCTAAAAATGTAGAAAAATAGGGAGTTCTATTAAAAAAAAAGATGACGTAATAAATTAGGCAGCAATGACGTCATAGCCGAAAAAGTGGGAGCAGTATATGCACATTTAAAAACTAAAATCGACCTGTCGGAGGATTTTTATGTGTTCGGAAATAATCGCCTGATCGCATACTTTATGGACACCCTGTAGCTACTCCAATCAATATTAGATAATTTCGTGATAAAACCTTCATTTTTGCCCAAAATTAACTAAACTGTTATAAAAACTGATCAAACATCATGGTAATAACAGCAAATTAACAACAAAAGTGTCATGTTCGTCGCCCATTCCCTAACAAGAGTCTCCGGGTTCGTCGTCTCACCTATAACAAGGGTCTCCGGGTTCGTCGTCTGACGCACTGTTGGGGTCTCCGCGTTTATTGCCCCTTTCATCGGCTATTTCCGCAATTTTCCACCAAATTTAGAATGAGCACTCATTGGAAACATGAAAACAATTGAATTCGATTAAAAATGTATACACATTTTGATCAAAACACGAATTAATTAATTAATATGTCGATTTATGGGTTATATGTTTTGCACATAGGTATTTTGTCATTTATAACCAGGCCTTCTTAAACCCAACATCACGTTAACACTTTAATACCTTGAATTTGCTGAAATTCTTACAATCAAATTTTAATTCAGTCCACTTAGATATTAGGTACCTACTCTGGGAGTATAGGTACCTTCAGTTCATAAAAATCGTAATTAGCATTTTAACCAAAAATTTTTGATTTTATCAACGTGGATGAATTGAAACAAAATTTAATAACCGTTGCTGAAATAGCCCTACCGAAGTCTGCAGCTATAGCTCCAAGCAAAATACGTACATGGATCGTAAGGTACTATAATCAAATGCGCTATCTCGATCAGTAATGCTATTAAATGATTACCGGGCGCATTCCGAGCTTTCTAGATCACGTGTGGCCCACTCCAAATTCAATGTGTCCCGGTAAAGTGTTAATTAAGATGTACGTTTGTGATATTTCCGCTTTGAAGAGGAGTTCTTTCTCAACTGATGTTAGATTCGATTGGATTTCCATCACAAAGACATAGATTCCTCTCTAACGAACCTGCGGGTTTGTGGTGAATATTCCCCGGTCAAAGCCTAAATATTCAAGCATCTTCTCGTAATACCTATATGCAATTTCTTCCTAATTGAAATCAATTAAAATATGGGATCAATCAGTCCAATTGCAAAAATCTTTTACCCGACTGGATATTGAAACTGGAATTTCAAAAACGTATTGTCACAGACTGCGCAAGGAACATAAGTCAAAAATGGATAGATGCTGCATTTTGTACTTTCTTCTCCTGCAGGTACTCTACAGTAATCCCTCGTCACCTACTTCGCGCTTCAACTTTCGCGGGATACTTTATCACGGTTACTAAAGGGATTTTATGTCCAGAGGGCTGTAATAATGTTAATACGTTTATTTGGAGCATCTTTAATAGGTTTTCTATGGTACGGTTTTCTATTCTACTTCGCGGAAATTCACTCGCAGTAGTCCGGAACGGATCAACCGCGTTGAATGTGGGATTACTTTATTACCTTTCTTTTTGAAGTCAATAATAATCATACAGCAATTAAGAGGTGAATTCAATGAATATTCATTCGCGGAAATTCGCTTATTGTTCGGATTTTGGGACGCAAGTGTCAGAAAAACGTGGACGTTAAAATCGCGATCACGTCCGCCCTGTCCGAAATCCAATCGAGGTGGAGAGCCGTGGCTAGTCTCCTGTCGGTAACGTTCTGATTTAGCGACTCGTTTCGCCACCAGCCGAGCCAAAAACTCGACTTGTGCTCATTAGTAATCTGCCCTTAACCGGACCCGCTACGCTCTTCGGGAGCGCTCTCCTCTCCGTATTCTCTCCGCGTCTCTTATTTAGTGCGTATTGGATTACTCGCATGTCGGGGATTTTTCTCCGTTGCGTTTTCACATGCGTCCGGGCTCCCGTGATCCACGAATGTTACCCGTCCGCATTACAGTTGATATCTCCATATTCAATCGAGCATCGCGCAAAGCAGCAATTTTAATTACTTGGCTTTGTTTTTGCGGCGGTGTCCGAGACATATTTCGGATGGCTGCTCAAATTGGGACGGTGGGTGATGACCACCTATAGTCTCCCCTTATCCTCTCTGCTCCAGTGGATACTTGCCTCTTTTGGTATTTCTGCCTACCCTTTTTACCACCTCAACTTCTTTTCTTTCCACCTAACCAACTATCACCACACCTAAAGAGGTTCTTTCATTTAACGTCATTCTGCCTATTTCAATTCCTGTCTTCCTACTCATAAACCTTTCTAGCTGCCTATTCCCTATACCCCCCACATTTTTCTCTTGTTATACAAAACAACTACTTATGGAAGTTCGGACGCAACGTAAAATTGACCAAAACATAAGTAAAAGCAAATTAATATCCATATGATTACTAATGCGCTTGTTCAAATAAAAACAATTCCATTTGAACGTGAAATCACATCCAAACGAATACATACTCCCATCGGCGACGTTCAACACACAACGCGAACACCTCATTGAATATCGGTGCGCTCGGAGACACGCAAACAAATTAGAGTCGTTCCCTAATCAGTGTTAACTCAGACGCCTAACGAACCTCCGAGAAAAATGCGAGCCCATCACGAGAGGTTATTTCCGCCGCTAACAATGAGTGAAGATTTACAGTCATATTTCACGCGGGGTAATTGAAAATGCTCGCTGTAAAGTATTCTAATAATAAACCATATATCACATCACGCGGATTAATGCGGACTTTAATGAACGGGTTTGGAAAGCAGAACAAAACGATCCGGCATCGCGCGAAGCGATAATCATATCCTTAATCATGTCCGGGGGAGGCCGCGGGCGCTGCCATCCCACCATCTTCAAAAACACAGCCACAAACCAGTGAATTATGGCAAAAGAATTATTATCAAAGCGGCGGTTCAGATTGAAAGCAATCAGGAAGGATCACCTACTTGGCCTGTGGTGTTGGGCTCGGAAAACTCGAGTCACGACCGCCCCGGACCGAGAAAACCGATTTGTGATCGTTTGAGATCGTAAAAGAAGGAGATGATTACTTGGATTGTGTTGCATCCTAGACGTCGTACCATAGACTCAGATAACACCTCTTAATGTCAAAATCCCTTGTATTTTTATTTCTGGACTGAAAAGGGCATTGCCCTACAACGGTCAGTCCAATTAAGCTAATTATTTTTTTTTATTTTTTTTTTCACGACAAAATGGCATGAGAATCTCTGCGTACCACTAATGGCACAGGCTCCAGACTCCGGTACTACCCATATACCATGGCGCTAGTCTTGTGGTTGCATTGAAAACTTCCAACCTCCCACGTGAGTGGAGTGATTACGCGTTCGCATTGGTTCTACTCTTCGATGTTTATTAGTATCCATATCAATATGTCGTTTAGCCCGAAATTGATTCCCGAAGACATAAAATCCAAACACCTCGATAAAGACCTATCGGCTTATCTCGATTATCTCTCGCGTCGCATGATCGTATCGGGTGATGGTATGATGCGAGAGGCGAAACAAAAAAGGCCCGTCTTCAATGGCTCAAATGCTATCTATAAGAGGCACTTGGCTGTGCACATAAACTAGTCCGGATGAAGTCCACCTATTTGAAGGTACTAAAGTGGAGTGGACTGCGTCCGCCTTATCTGAAACAGCAGTGTGGACATTGGCGTATCTGCAGCATTGGCCTGTGATTTGTCGATTAATCTTAATGGTCTTGTTCGGATAAGATGGTTGGAGATAGCGGGATTGACGAATATGCGGTGCGGAACTGACGTCTTTTCTGCCTTCAGCGCGAACTAACCATAGCCATGCGCCACAACATAATTGCTGATACCGATCGCGAATAAATGGCGTTGAAATTTCACGGTCCAAGTTCTAAGGGAACTCTTCGTGTATCAAATCACTCTTCATCCACTTTCTGGACAAATCACCCATGGTCCTCCATATTGTTGTACGTAAAACTAGCATAAAACTCGCCACATCGGAATGCGTGTAGGCCGCATCGACACCGACTAATTATGAGCTCCTGATGGCATTAGTCTTCACCAACACGGTGAATAAACGGCTCCCGTACGGGAATCAAAGGGTTTACCCGCTGCTGACCAGATTGTGATAATTTACATGGGCTTTACGGAGGAACGTTTCGTAAATGTGTGCTTGAATAGAACACTATCTGATACGATGCCAGCCGACCACCAATCAAAGGAAGTCGCGGCCCTATAAGATCACTCAGCATCCCGTCGGATGTTATCAACGTTTAAGTTTCGTTTCCACCATTTTGTGTGGCACCTTTCACCCGGTGATGTATAACATGGACGCACATACATGGAAATCGTGAGTCCATTTGAATTCCGAGAATTTTTCAATGAAGATATTTTTGCCCGGCGCACGGTAATGCGTATCTAGAAATTTATTATCCTTTCAGGATTCACTGCGTTCTGTAGCTCGCGGTGAGCGAAATAAATCATGCGATTTCTGCTAAGCCAAAGCCTGGCACTAGGAATCCGCTCCACCATATATTCCGCGCTGTTTAACATCACAGCACAAATATTGAACGAGAATGGGGAAGGAGAGGATGTTCAATTAGAATCATTGTTATTCAACAATGTGCTATAAATACTTTTTAGTACTCATAGGTTCTCATATAGTTACTCAAGTTCTCATATAGGTACTCGAGTTCCCATATAGTTACTCAAGTTCTCATTGATACTCACGTTCTCATATAGGCACTCAGTTTCTCATATGGGTACTCAGGTTCCCATGCTCCATTATACTCACACGTCATGATGGTGGTATTCATAGGTTGTTTGGTATACTCTTGTCACATGTAGGTTCTCTTAGGTTCTCGAGTAGGTACTCAAAAATTCTTACGTATTCACACGTTCTCATACAAGTAGGTTTTCTTGTACATACAGTCAGGCCCGATCATCTCCAATTCGAACACACCAAACGTAATTTAAACACACAATTTGAATAATCAGATCAAACCAGTGAATGCTTATGCGTTGGGCAACTCTAGAATCGATTTAAATAACAAAACAGCAATCTGAATATTTTAAAAGCATCAACACCACAGCTAATACACCCAAACAGCTTTCTTGACCACCTCCACAATGTTTCTTCCTTCACAAAACGACCTAGGTCTTCGTCACTCCACCCACCAACCGGTAAGAAAGATGACGCCAAGAAAAAATTGCTCCAAATACACCGCACTAAATCATGTTTTAGGATGGTAGTGTAATTCGTCGATGCTTTAATTACGCCTATTTTGTGGCCAAACAAGCCGTCACCCGCCGCAATTTCCCCGCTGATTTATCGTTTATTAGGCCGGAGTGAGGAAAATTGATTTTAATTCGGCAAGATTAAATTTAATTGGCCGTCCCCTTTGTGGCGAAGGCGCAACGCCGTTCCATTAGATATGCGGCCCGTAATACGTTCCGGCTTCTAATGTATTTCATTTTGACAGGTTGATGTCCTCCTAATTATCAGGACGCGGAGGAATTCCCGGTGAATACCTGCGCAACGGACACGCTTTATATTCCCAATCAATTCCAATTTTATTCCGATAGGTTGCGCTTCGATTTTGTAGAATTTTAATCGGCCCGGGTGAATCCGATACCCCATAAATCGCGTTTGAATTTCATGAATTCGGGAAAAATATTCCAGAATCCTTACAAGGCACGTGGATTGGCGTATTTCACATGTTTTCAGGCACACGAGAAAGAATAGAGGAGTATTTCAGTCGTACATCGACATGTAGGAATTTGAGAATCGTTCGTCTTCGGAATTCATATTCATTCGAATTGTAATGTAATAATTATACTCTCCAAAACAAAGCTTTTAAAGGGTATACGGTATTGTGATTCGATTGCATATATGTTTATTTTCTAAACAGGGTCAAAACTAAATACTCAGTTGCACTCGCGTAAATTCTCCTTCTGTCTCGGCTCACTTTTAATAAAACTCACTGGACTTGTATTCCTTATTAAATTGTACATTGCACATAAATGGAGCTGTCTGAATTAACAAGGAAAATATCAAAACTGTATATGTACCGTGTGACGCAAGTTTCCGCTGCGAACTTTCCAAAGAAATATTCGCAAAAACTCGCGCCAGCATCGAGAGAAAATTCACTGAGCAAACTTTCCGGACTATGAGTGAGAATAAATTTTCAATCCTAGCAAACAGCTCTATTCGTTCGGATTACCCAACCAGGCGGTTACTCAGTTAACCCAATTTGAATTTGGATGGCTAACAGGATGAGAAGATTTTCGATCCTCCTTATTCATTTCTCTAAGTGGCGATAAAATTAAGGCGATCCGATTAATCGCATGGCCTGACACCGCCACGACGTTAGCTCAAATTATTCTATTAGCATCAAATCAATAAACGCCCACCTACCCACTTTAGCGCTTGTTCAGTTGCGTGAACTGTCGATCGGATTATTAAGTGATGATAGTGCACGAGTAGTTTACCATCCAACTTGATTCGTATTGACGACTGCATAACATCTTTAGTTGTCTCATATGTGTATTCAATGTAATATAATTTGTATACCTATCCAAATAATAGTTCCCCTAGGGCCGGTTGCATAAAAGTGAATTAAATTTAATCCAGGATTAAATTTGATTCACTTTTATGCAACCGGCCCTTAGTGGCTTAAAAGTAAACAGCATACTCTCAACCAACGTTAAACTAAAGCTTGGTTAATGCAACCTTGCGCTCGGGAGTACCCCTTCCATCAAACACTGTTATTGGGAGGGGGGAATGCGCAACCAACTACAGTACCGCATCCCAATTTTGTTCGCTGCCTTGACCAATCAGGCGCCAGTGTACTGCTGGAGCTCGGGTCCGCCTCGAGCGCAAGGTTGCATTAACCAAGCTTTAATAATAGATTCCTACTTATCCCAAGAATCATTATAAACGAGCTTGCTAAAGCCCACCCGCCTCTACAAGCTTTAACTATATGTAACCTTCACACCTATGTATTCGAATATCCATATTTTCTCCAACCCTTTTTCCGTTTCGTACGACGAAAATGACAAGGATAATGTCGGAGGAAACAATGGACATTAATTACCCGCGAACGCTGTTTCATGTTGGCGTTTTTCTTAATTCCCATATACATCATAAGTACCCACAGTGTGTATACGGGATATTCTCATTCCGAGCGTAATGATGGATTATTTTCTCCCCGTTTTCTTTCTGATTGCACTTGTAGTGTTGAAGGTTGGGGACACGCTGGATTAATAAATTCCAAGATTAATGACACGAGCTGCTCCTCTTACAATGGACTTCACGTGCCCCAAGGGGCATGGAAATATTCAATTTGTTATTTTGGTCATTAGGGTGGTCGGTGTGGAGTGGAAATGCGTTTTGTAATTAGAGCTCCGAGCTTGAGGATTTGCAGCAGATTGTAATGGCAATTAATTCAAAAATAAGCCAATTCTTACACCACTAACTTAACTCTTCAATCATTTACAAAATTGTATTTTCATTTATTATATTCCCTTTCCGATTAACCCTCCATCTTATTATTGTTAATTGCCACCTTAACAAACAATCTGGAGATTAGTATAAAATACTCGTATTTCGTTTTGTGAGCCCTTGTGAACAAACACATTGAATTACTAAGTAATAAACAACCAAACAAGACATTTTAGAATACAAGAAAAATCCTTTTTAAAAATCGTCCACGTAACAGGTTCCCCAACACTGGACTGGTGTTGGTGAATGCATAATTCCAAGATAGTTCCGTGACAAAGTAAATGAGTAATATCCATGGTAATGCAGAGGTATAAATATTAAGTGCTGTTGTGGCTTACAAGCAGACTAAGAACTTCATTACCGACCAATCTATTGTGATCGGGTAGTTGCGGGAAACTGAAGGCTCTTGAGTTAAATGTCCCTCGACAATTATTAATCCCCTCGTAATTAAATTTCAAATGGCCGCGATTCATCTTCGTTTCCGGTAGCATACCAAGTGAAGCGCTAACACTCGTCCCTTGATTATTGTGTCAAAACACCTAACGCGACAGCGCACGCGAAAATTAATAATGCGCATAATTCATAGTAGGGGAAATTAATTGAAAATGCTAATAAATGTTAGCCAGATTTGAAACAATATTTAATTATGGATTTTATTAACCTTCACAAAATGATCCTTATTACCATTATTGGCTTTGATTTCATTGTATCTAATGAATTATTCAATAATCCTCTTATTGCACCAATCCCCATGCCTGTGTAAGTTTAAACTAGGTCTTTGTATGAGTCCCTTAAAATCTTGGTAATTTTTTTCCATCATTTGTCCTAATAGGTATACGTCTTCTTCAAAATAAAATTAACGTGTGTATGTAATTGTAATATTCAAGTTTTCAATAGAACATTATGGTGTTTACAAATTATAATAAATCCCTTTCCGCAGAAGCTCATCCATAACCTCTAAGCTACCAAAAACAGCCTATCAAAGCAATCAAAGGCAAAAGATGAAATATCCACTACCAAACAATGTACATTAACGAAACATTAACCGATCAAGTTTAGGAGGCTACACTTGGTGTAACAGCCCGTTCTTCTTTGTAACAAGTGGTGCTGCGAGTAGTACGCACAAGGTTCACAATTCACCAGTAAATCTGGGAAAAATACCACGTAAATTTGTTGAGCCACGTGATGATGTACCCTCGGCACCATCAAAAGGGTCACGTAGAAACGAGTGCGTGTCGCGCCCAACTGACCTTTGACAGTCGGTACTTGTGCCACAAAGCGGGCGGAAATCTGCATACGTGCAGTAAAGAGCGCTCGAAAGTACCTTAAGAACGATGCTTCCGAGATTGTGTACCTAGTTTCTGATTCACCTGTAGACATTCTCTTTGGGTTCGCATCAGATGCTCGGATCAGTGGTGTGTGATCAGATTCTGTTTGAATAGGTAGTTCCAACAAGTTTATGAGTCTGCCTCTAAACTCACGCCAAGGATCTGCATTTCTTGATTTGTGTTAAAAAAATCCAACGTTAGAATACCATTATTTGTGCGTCCTGGTCAACCTTTAATTTTCTTTCCAGAATAATTAGGTTAATTTGAACAGATACTAGAGTCAATAGTCAGAATCACAAAGAATTCTCCAGCTCCCCAATTTTCCATCACAAACACAGTTTTATGTTGTTTCTGTACTAGTTCATAATTAGTACAAATATTAACACAAACGGTCAAATGTAGATATGTTTCCGAGAGTGCATACTTTCTTGTTATTGTATATTCGATGTAGTGATGTGCACAGGTGCAGAAGAGCTGAAACGAGTCTGGATGCCAAGGATAATGTTTCATCAGATGCGTGAGAAAATCGTGCGATAATCGATGTCCCAAGATATAATTCAACCATTAAATAGACGTAACCGTAGCATGTAATGTTCTCGCGTAATTGATGTCCTATGTACCTTTATTTCCTCCTCGGATCATCGACATCACCTGTAGGTATCTATTTGCACGACCAACTAGTGGGAATAAAATTTTATACCTCTTGTAGAATTTCGTTCAATTACATAATTCCACACTGATTGACCTTTGTCGTACTGAAAAGTACTCGTTAATGATAAATTTATGATGTGTCGTATTTTTATTCAGTGGTGCCAACTTAAAATTTAGCGAAAATTTCAACTTGCCGATAAATATTTACGATCGTTCCATGTAAGTTTCCATGCAATTTTCCAAAACAACTATCCTTTGGGAAGTGTTGCCAATATATAACAATTCTGATGCGGGTGGTTCCTCATAGTCCTCGTGCACATTTACTGATCGTCAGTCATTTCGTCGACCCAACATTGCGAAAGAACGGCTCCTTGGGAATTCCATTGTTGCTGTTTTTTCCTTCCGAATCATCATAGGGTCTCCTAATTACCGAGGCGCCACGAAGATGATTTTTGATTACAATGAGCCCATAAATCCACTTAAAATTCTACGAATCCCCGAAAAACAGGAACATCTCAATGCCGAAGCGGATCATTGTGGGGCTTTTTGCCTAATCTCCCCATAAGCGCGCCCCCCCTGGGGGCGGTACGGTGACCCGCGGGCCGTATTATAAGGAGAGATGCATAAAACATGGCTTAATGCGGCCAGGGCACGAGATTTGATTCGAGGCGATCGCAAAAAAATACGTTGATATGTGGCATTATTTGTATTGTAACAATGCGTTCATTATACATGCACATCGCAAATGCATTCGGCTCACGTTCCCTAGTTAGCCGCACATCTTTATGAATACCGGTGATGTTAACAATGGCCTAGTCGGCTTCGAAAGCGCCAGCTATCATGTGCCAGCTTTTTGGTCGCTTTTTACCCGCATACCAGGGCCACCAAAAAGGCCGTAGTTGCAGTCGGGACTCTATAAATTATATTTCGCCATAAATATCTGACCAGGGACAAAGCGCTAGCCGATCGGTTGTTGTAATTATGTTGGAGAAACATTCGGCTGTAAAACTTCTTCGGGCCTTATACATCTACCCCATGAATTTTTCAATAAATCGCCGATAAATCTCCCTGGTATACCTACATTTCCTATTACTTGGCTTTGAAGGAACCAATGTCCATATTTGCAATTATGATTAAAGTGTATTTAGAGCTTAGTTATAGTTGTAGTATTGTACATACCCCTTGTATATGAAGACACAGTAGAACGTGGTTTTTAGTAATTGTATAATCTTTACAAGCGGCCACTTAAGCAGATTAGTAAATACAATATACCCTTTTAAAACTACAGAATGGAAAGTGTGTATAATAACATCAAGAGTATGGGTACTTTTTCCCAGAATATTATCCCACAAAATGTTAATATACATGAAATAAAAACGTGTATGACGTACTTAATCGAGCTCCTAGGAAACATTGCGTCACCTACGTATTGAAATTGGATGTGTCGACCCAAAACAAATAGAGTTACGTGCAATAACAACGTCGAAGCATGCTGCGGAAATCACCAGTAGTTGGGATTCCAGTCGCCTTGATTTTATAACTGCCGGATATCCATACAATATGAAGGTTCCTACATAAAATCAACATAAAACTGCTGATGTATTTTGGGAGAAGCCGCACGAGTTCCGCATAATTGTGCGTCCGTACAAGGCGGCTCGTTTCTTCCCCTTTGGTAGCCACTGCGTATTGATTTAATAAATGGCGGCCGTCATAAAGCGTAAAAGTTTATATCCATCAAACATAAAAATGCGCCATAAAGTCAAAAACTATATACCGACGTAACGAACGCACAATGTCCGGCTAGCTTTAATGAAGACGTCAGTGTATTTTATAAGCGTCGCACTGAAAACCGTGGAGAATCGAACAAACGGCCTGAATGTTTCCTTTTTTCCCATTCGAAACGGGAAACCGCCTTTTGTCGTGGCACTTTTACATTTTCCATAACGAGACTCCTCCGCCGTTTTTATTGGATCGAGGCCTTTTTCGTTACGTAATCACGTGAGACGCGATTTGAGTCCCATAAATACGGAGATTACCGTTTACATTTTTAAAGGGATTACACGTCATTAATGGTATCTTTATTAGCGGACAGTCTGCTCCTCATTGTGGGCCCGGAATTTATATCTGATTGTGTCCATTACCTTGTTTCATTGCCTCGCACCTCCTTTAGAAAGTGCTGCTGCATAATCCTGACTTATGAATTTCCCGCGTCCTTAAATATATCCGCGTGAAAGGGCCGCAGGATGTTTATTCGATTAGTCCGAACTCTCCTAACAGGTGTAATCCGAGAGTTAATCCCACAATTTGAATCGAAATTTACCAATTATTTCAGCAATCTTCCTCTATTTCCTAGGTGAATCTGCTGCTGAATTTATTTTAGAACGATATGAATACAATACAATTATTTCATCCTCAGGTATTACATTGTTTTCCTGTTCTTTGTCATTGCTGTTTTACGTATTCAATCGTTCATTGCATTATGTATATATTTCTAAGTACATACTTAATACTTAATAATTTGATCAAAAAACGGAATTTGAAAATTAAGTTTTAAAAGTTATCTGCTAGAAATTCAGTACTTCAAGTGAGTTTCATAGAGATCAAGAGACAAAATCAGATGTGAAAATGTATCAAACGCAGATGAAGTATTGATTCAAACTCCATCAAATCCATCAAACAATCAACAATCCTCGCATAACAGATATACAAAAATGTCAATGTGTAAGACCTACATTGGAGGACAGTGCAATGCAAATAATGAAAACAATTGAATTATCAGCTAGCAATTACGTCTTAACCAATTGTGGGATCCGGCTCGAAGGACCAATTTGTTGTGGAATGAAACCTGTATTTTATTGACACTGTTTCATGAACAAAATCAACAACCATGCATTGTTATTTCATTTGCTTCTTGTTCAATCACCCCGATACAATTACGCAACCCACTTCATGACATCTTTCCTCTGTTGAAGCGGGAGCGGCCGTTGCTAAAAAAATGTTGATACGAATAAATCTACTATGCACAGCACTGAATTCATCAGGCAAGAATGTAATTTTCAACATGGAGAAATTCTCTGATGTATTGCAAAATTAGGTATGAGATTAATGTACAATATGTGATTCTTTGAAAGTACTCACCCATATTGGCGAACAGCATTGCACCGAAAGTAAAGAAGAAGATTGTAGAGAAGTTCATTTCAGTTGATGTTTGGCAAGTTCAATTTTCGCCTATTTATACTACCACAATCAGCAACGTGAATAGGAATGGCATGACAAGAATTTCAGTTAGTAAGCCGAATTATCAGTAGTAATAAATCATAAAAAATACGCATTGTTGGGGTTGGAATTTTTTGTTGCTAAAATTCGCTCTTACCTCTGCTGGAAACCCAAGGTTACGAAGATAGAAAAATTGCAATGTCTCCGTACTTTAGATAAATTACTAATGCTCGTTATGAGGCATATCTCGGGGAATATTTGACGGCATAGTTTAAACTCTGATTGCAGCGTATGGTGCAAGCATAATTTAAATACGCTTTACTGAGACATCGGTTATTTGGGCAAGCTGTTTATTGGAGATAAATCTTAAAGAACCGAAACAAAACTAATGAAACAATAGAAATTGACTTGACTTTTATTAACAAAATCAACAATCATGCATTGTTAATTCATTTGCTTCATGTACAATCATCCCAATGGAACTGCGCAACCATTATGACATCTTTCCTCTGTTGAAGGGGGAGCCGCCGTTGTTAAAAAATGTTGGTAAGAATAAATCTACTATACATAGCACTGAATTCATCAGGCAATAATGTTAATTTCAGCATGCAGAAATACTCTGATGTATTACAAAACTGAGTATGTGATTAATGTACAAAAAAATATCCTTTGGAAGCACTCACCCATATTGGCCAACAATATTGCACCGAAAGTAACGAAGAAGATTGTTGAGAAGTTCATCGTAACTGATGTTTGGCAAGTCCAACTCTCGCCTATTCATACTACCTCAATCAGCAACGCGCATAGGAATGGCATGAAAAGAATTTGAGTTCGTACGGAGAATTCTCAGTAGTAATAAATCATAAAACGATAAGTATTGTCGGGGATGGAATTTTGCTGTTGCTAAGATTCGCTCTTACCTCTGCTGGAAACCCAAGGTTAGAAAGATAGAAACATTTCAATGTCTCTGTACTTTAGATAAATAACCAGTGCTCGCTGTGGCATATCTCGGAGAACATTTGAAGGCATAGTTTAAACTCTGATTTCAGGGTATGGTATGGTGTAAGCATAGTTTATTAGTCCAACTAAGAATTTTTTTTACATTTGTCTAAATTCTTGACAAACATGCATAAATTAACTTTGTGGCCTCATATCACACCAATTAAGCGGCATTAGTGCTTTCTTTGGGATGTTTTTGGTTTTTCGTCGTATGCAACATCAATTTGTCTTGCAGTTGTTAGTTTGTTTTGCAAGTTTTGTTTGCGAAGACGCAATATTATAGAGTTAAGTACGTTTATCATCTCAACAAGCTGCCGCCATCTGTACTTGACTGTATTATATTTCATCTCTGAAAGATCGTTTTCAATCTTTAAAAAAATACATCATCACAATAGAAGCGCCAATAATATCATAATTGAGAACATCAAATCCAAGATGGTCAGTTGAGAACTAAAGCATTTGGGGATTTTTTCAATATAATTCAATATAATATAATTAATATTTGTGAAAAATAATTAAATCTATATGGCATTTTTGGAATCAGTTAGTCACCAGATGCATAAATGTGCAAACATTTTTGATATGCGATAGTTTTTAATGAGTGTTAGATACTTCATTAAGAAAACAATATAGATATAACGGGGAGTAAATTTGACCGCTCAAGGTCGTATGTTGGTGTCGTCTCCAGAGGATACCTGTGGATACTTGGCGGAAACGAGAGAAAACTTTTACTCTATGAAATTTTTGGTAAGAATAAAAAATGACAAAAACGACACTTCACTAAATTTATCAGGTGAAAATATTAAATTTTGCATACAGAAATGATCTGATTTACCTATCACAAAATTAAATATGAGATAGAGATATGAGAATATGAGATTATTGCAGAATATGTGACTTTTTTAAAGTATCTACTCACCCATATTGGCGAAAAGAATTGCACCGAAAGTGACGAAGATTGTTTAGAAGTTCATTTCGACTGATCTTTTGGAAGTTCAGTTCTCGCCTTTTTACACTATCTCCTTCGTATTGAAACGCACATAGTTTTAGGAATGACATGACAAGAATTTTAACCTATGGGGACAATTATCAGCAGTAACAAATCATGAAAGAATAAGAAAGAATAAAAATCCCAAGGCTAGAAAGGTAGCACTGTTTAGAACTGACGCCACAGTTATTTGAGTTTTAAAGGAAAATTATCAGCAGTAATTAATAATAAAATGATGAGAATTGTTTTAAGTTGGAAATTGTGCAGCTGCGTTCGTACGATTTTTATCTGTGTTACAAAGCCAAGGTTAGGAAGATAGCGAGTTTGCATTGTTATCGCGGTTTTGAAAAATGATCCGTTCTCGTTATGCGGGAGATTTCGGGGAATATTTGAGAGCATAGTCTGATTTGTCTCAGACTACAGGGCATTTGCAGAACATTTATGTTGAAAAATAAATGGTATTTCTTTACAATTTTAGATTAAAGTTAACCTGTAAGCACGGAGAAATTGCAACTATGCTACGTATCTTCCTAACCTTGGGTCTCCAGTAGACATACAAGCGTATTAGAGCAACAACTAAATTTCCAACTCCAACAATCCCTTTTGTTTTTTATTTGTTACTATTGATAGTTCTCCTTTGAAACTGAAATTCTTGGCATATCATTCCTAAACAGTGCGGGTTGAGGTAGTATAAAAAGACGAGAACTTCACTTCCAAAACAACAGTTAAAATGAACTTCTCTTACTTGCTATCGGTGGAGTGCTCTTCGCCAATGGGATAGGGTAATTGAACAGGGAGAAGATGAAATAACAATGCATGGTTATTGATTTTGTACATGAAACAGTGTCAACAAAATAGTTTTCATTCCATTTAAATACAATCCACAAAAAATTGATCCTTCGAGCCAGATCTCAGAATTTGTGAAAACGTAAAATCGTGTGCTTCAGGGAACGCATCTTCAAATGATAAACCAGCCGGAATAAAGCTCGTCGCCACTGAAGTAATTATGAATTCGGGAGAAATCAACTGGACAACCTGATGGTTAAAACCCAACTGATTTTTTATTCCTTTTTAAAGACAGTACAAAAACTGAACACTTCAGTATGTAACACCCATTAAAAATCATCGCACACGAAAAATATTTGCATATTTGCAAATGGGATGATCACCTGATTCCAAAACTTCATGTCTGTCCGTCCGTCTGTATGTCCCAGATTCATGTCATTTATGTATTTATATAAAATGATCAATTTTGGTATTGAATATTCTTGTGTAAAATTGTAAATAAGCGAGATAATTGTCAAAAACCAATCAGTTCCAATTCCGAGTTGCGTCGAGAGGCTGACATTGTGCCCCATCCAGATGTTCAACGTTGCACTTCTGTAATATTTGAGTATGGTAACGGATTATTTCTGAATGTGAGTCTGAACAGATTTTATTGTTATGTTTTGACGAGTATTCAATAAAGGTGACTTAAAACCGAAGATTCACCTATAGGTTTGGTTCTTGCTTGTTGAGTATTAAATTAGCGACCATTGATTTGTCAAGAATCAATGAGCATTCAATCATTTAAGATTTCATCATTTAAGAGCTACACTGGAAAGCTATGCGATGTACATATATTATAAAAGCAATTGAATCAGGTAGCTATTATGAAGATGCGTTATCTGAAGCACACGCCTTTACGTCTTCACCAATTCTGGGATCCGCCTCAAAGAACCAATTTTTCGTGGATTGTATATAAATCAAATGAAAATTGTGTTTTTCTTCAATATTTTATTGGTACTTTTTCATGTACAAAGTTAACTGCCACGGTTAGTCCAAATAGCATGTTAAGCAACAATGATAACCATAACATTTTTCCTCTCTTGAAGCGGGAGCGGCTGTTGCTATAGATAAGAATAAATCCACTTAAAACGGCATTTCGCTAAATTTACAAAATTAAGTATGAGATTAATGCAGAATATGTGATTCTTTGAAAGTACTCACCCATATTGGCGAACAGCATTGTACCGAAAGTGACGAAGAAGATTGTTGAGAAGTTCATTTTGACTGATGATTTGGAAGTTCAGTTCTCGCGTTTTTATACTACCTACCGACCTTCATTTTAAAAATGCACATAGTTTTAGGGCGTGATAAAAATTTCAGTCCATGGGAACAATATTATCAGCAGTAACAAATTTTGGAAGGACAAGAAAAAAATAAGAATCCCAAGGTTAGGAAGATAGCACTTTTTAGTAATGGCATGGCAGAAATTTCAGTTTTTAAGGAGAATTATCAGCAGTAACGAATCATTAAATAATAAGAATTTTTGAAGTTGCAAATTTTGCAGTTGCGTTCATATTATGAGCTTGCATTGTCTCCTGGTATTGAAAAATTACTGGTACTACTCGTTCATTCTTTTTTCGCAACAACATAAGTTTTTTCAATTATCTGAATGTATTGTATTAGTAATACTTTTCTAATAATGAATTTGCTTTAGAGTGGCCATGAAAGAATCAGTTTGAATTTGTACTTATATTTATGGGTGGTTCGTAAATTATGCATTTGTTGGATAGATAAATGGTGATGATAAATAAATAAATGATGAACCCAGTATTGGAGAAAATGGTTTATTATAACGCACCCTGCACTAATTGATTGGCTGTGTGTGGATTGGTGTTTAACTTTGAACAGAGTAAGGGTTCGCGCCCAACGAGGGCGGTCGATGTCATCTGTTGCAACTCAGACGGGCGAATGCCTGGAGGAATGTGCTGAGTGCAATATGTGCAGATCACCCGCGATCGCAATCAAAACTGGGCCGCCGACCGTTGAAATGCCCAGTGTCAACACTTAATTATGTCTATATAGCATTATGTATAAGGAAATTAGTTTGTACGAATGAAGGAGTTCGATCAAGTCTTTTATCGAGACACCACTCCAATCCTTACCCGCACTACAGACCTGGTCACAACGCCGTAGCTAGAGTGAGACCGCTCTAGGTAGTGCAATTCTAAAATATCATTCCTACCCACTCTCCGAAGTAACTCATCTCTCTTTAACCCACCAAATTCACCCTCACTTTTATTCCTCTCTTTTACAATTGGTCTGGAATAAATTAATTGTCGGTTTACGGAATTAATATGACTCGCTAATGATTGTTCAGTGTGGGTCGTAAATTGAGGTAGCTGACTGCTCTGAGGTAAGGTCCTTGGAAGCATATAAATTTCTGTAAATATTAAGGTGAATTACGAATAATTATATTGCAGGTAGCAAACTAATGGAATTAAATGATTTCTCAACATATTAGATTCGGTTTTTGGTGCATAAAAATATGCAAAACTGACTTCCACAATAAATCAAGGCGAAAGTCTTCTCCCCATTACGAGTTATGATCATCAAAAATTATTCAATCGGACAATTCAATTGGGAAATTCACTGCAATTATTCCTCGGCCGTACAGTCAAGGTGCAATTAAAATAAACGAAAGAGCTCGCGGCTCCCCAATTAATCGGAGGTGGGTCGCGTTAAATATGTGGCCCTTTGTTGCCGCTTATTTCAACGGCAACGAAAGGACGACCTGTCGGCGGATCGTGGTAAAGCACCGGAGCCACATAAATATAAAATATTGTTACACCCAACTTTCTCGGTAAATTTGATAGTGCCAATTAGGCCCGTCGGGAAAATCGAACAAAAGCGCCGGTGAACATTAATTAAAGTTTCGTACTCGCGCCGTGACTTTTTCGGGTCATCTTTCAGCCGGCCCTCCCTTTGGCACGCCATCCACGCATTTTAATTAATTTCATTGGGGGCTCGTGATTTTGCGAAATGAGACTGCGTTAATTGGCGCTTCCCGCTGCTAAATTCGCTTCGCGCTCATTGGTCTTGTGTTGGCGTGCGCTCTTCCATTTATTAGAGCTTCCAATGCCGCGTTCAAAAAGCATTGGTGTGGTTTGTTTGGGTAGGTATAGCGCCGAACGGGTTAACTGTCTTGTAGTAGCCACATTGCTCATCACTGTTAAAATAATCTTATAGTGCTCTTTATTGTTCTTATGATTCTAAGGGCCGGTTGCACTAACGTGAATTAAATTTAATCCTGGATTAAATTGGCATATTTGACAGTTTATCAACGTAATAAATGTCAAATATGTCAATTTAATCCAGGATTAAATTTAATTCACGTTGGTGCAACCGGTTCTTAGTGTTTCACTAGTACACGGGGGGGTTGTTATGGTGAACTATTCTGTATACAAAATAAGTAGTACCTATTAATTTTTTTAATTAAAAAATATTGAATCAATTGATTTATAAATGAATATTTCTGTAACCGTGATGCAAAAAGGAGCAACCCTCTACAATACTCTTCAAGACTATTCTGAAGACTAATAACATGGAGCCACTAGTGTCATCCGTCGTTGCATCTTCGCTTTAATTCAGATCGTAAAATTTTTATAAGCTCTCTGATTCACATGGACGAGTTGCTCCATAAATCAGGCGAGGCACAGTCGGAAATCGTACAATTACACGTGTCGGTCGGGTACACACCTTCGAATAAGCCGTTTCCTCAATTGATTGAAACCCAGCAATGTACCCACATAACTTCCCGGCCGGCTATGAATTCATTACTGGTTCGTTTTTTCCACTTTCAGTACATAAACAAGCGATAAGATTATGTAAACACTCGTCCTTCATTATTTATGTCCGTGTATTAATACGGACTGCATGTCGTTTGCCCAGCGAGGGCCGGGAATAGGAGCTGATATTCCCAGGGTCGACCGGAAGAAAAATTTCACGTCTTCCAATCGAAGGTTTCCTCATCATTTCTCAACACTCAGCTGACATAGCGTATTAACTCAGGAAATCATCCCTGCGATTTGGAGGTGGCTGTTTGTTATTTTCACAACACATTTTTGGCTGCTCAAACAGCGCAGCTAAAATCCAAGTGAAACTACATGAGAGACTTCAACGCTCAATCAAGCCACGTACCTATAGGTTTTGCTGTCGATACTTTTCTCTATATTTGGCGAAGTTTAACAGCAATAAGTTGAAGTCAAGTTGCGATGTACATCCACTAATCACGTTACGGAGCTAATTGTTTAGGAGCACATCGACGCTCTCGCACATGCTTAATTGGAAAGTGGCAAGTTCTTCTTCAGCGTCTCGCTGGCGCCATTCTCGAGACTCGCAACGTTGTTGAATTCGGCCCCTACCATAGGTTAATATCTTCTTAGACAAATATACGAACGCTTTCACGCCACGTATTGGCTGTCACCTTAGCTTAATTTGCCATTGGAGGACCTACTTACATAAATAACGATCGATGTTTGCGTTAACAAGCACTGGTTTAGCTAGGTCTTTCGCACGGTGCCTTCAGCGAGTGCAGATACTTTTTGCACAATCCCCCGTTTTTAATCTTGGTAATTCTAAGGAATTTGACAAGGAAATTCAATATTTTATACCAAATTGCAATTTCTTCAGTATTCATGAGAATAATTTTTGTCTGAAAGTGTGGTTGTAGGTAATTGTGGTAAATAAAGTGCACGTATCGATTGTCCAATCTGGGCATTCGAGAACTGAAGTTCGGATTTATTATTCGGAATTGATCGCCTCTAATTGAATCCGAAGTTGGCAGTGAGCCTTATACAGGATCTCAAGGATCGTGCGTTCTAATTTTACAATCCGATGGGATGTGCGCTGGTGGGCATTGCATTTAATTTATGTAAATAAGTCACAATAGAGACATCACGGCCGTGGGGATTCGTATTTTGGACTCCAGACGAACTGTCAGGTTGTATAAATTAGTGCCTAAGTGGCCGCTTAATGTTTCAATTCGAGGACCACCAAATCCCTCTCGTGGCGGACTGACGTGACTTATGGCTTTTCCCCTTGACTGGAGCGTTTAATAAATCCGGCGCGGCCCATTTAATTCGTGCGATTGAAATTTGAATAAGCAATTAAGCAAATGGCGAGGGGGACTCTAATGTGAGGCGGGAGTTTTGATTCGATTTAATCGCTGATGGATCGGCGGATTCCAATACTTCCAGTGACAGTCCAATAAGTTTTATTCGATTATCGGACGGATAGGACGGCGTCAGGAATGATGTGGAAAGATTTATCATATATATTGTTCTCGTTCGATCACCGCGGGTATCCGTCAACAGAGTGCAAATAAAATCCACGGGAGGCGCGCGATGCGTTTATTAATAAGTAGGTGTTTACTTTTTAGTTGCAGATTGATTAAATTGAATTAAATGTTATAAATTAAATGTTATAATCGAGAAAAGTTGAGAAGATGTTTGACTTTTCGCACACTGATTTTGTATTTACAAATCAATGGGCCTGCAAATAATGAACGACAATGGCGGTATTCTAGGCTCCATGATTTGGTATCAAAATGTTCAGGAATTGACCCATCGTGAATATTAGTATCTTTAAACTACAACATCCATTACTCAAAACTAGCGACATCGGTTAATTTAGAGCAGACAGTAGGATCGAGTCGTCCAGGTATTCGAATGTGTTATATTTATTGCCCTTAGCGTAACCAATTTTAATTTTATTCTGCTTTTTCCCGTGGAATCTCATCCGAGTAGCACATTTTATTGCGCCGGGTAACTGCCTGACGAGTATTAAACCAGAAAATGGAAACCGAATGAAACGGAGGTTGCGCTATTAAGGACGTCATAAAATTTTGATAAGTGATAGCACTCGGCTACTTTAGAGAAAGCCAACTCCTTTGGTTCAAGACTCAGGCAATTATTGCAATAATGTCGTTGTTGTCAACGTTTCATTAAAATTACCGCGTTATAATGTGCCTCGTTAAATTTGTACCTATATCCACTAGGTAAGTGCTTGAGACTTCTCTTGAGTCCGTTTAGCAAGTGATCGCTGTAGGTTAGGAAACTCCTTCGCTTTATTACGCTTAGCGAACGTATTCGCTTTATTAAGTATGCTTAACGAATTTCTTCGCTTTATTAAGTATGCTTAACGAACTTCTTTACTATAGTAGATTGTTCAGTACGTTCAGTGAACAACTTGAATGCTTAGTGAAGTACTGTGCTTAGCGTACCTACTCGTCCGCTCGGCCAGCAAGTCCGGAAGCTTCGAATTCTCCACCAACGTGCCAATATTAAGAATGCAAGAATGTCCCCAGCCATCCGATGACCGTCCGCTTTTAAATTGCAGATCCCCGAACTGCAACTTGGGCTAATTAAATAAAAATTCGAATTGAAATAACACGTATGTAAATGGCGCAGCCCGGCTCGCAGAAAAAAACCTGTCGAATTTATATTCATTGTTAAATGCTTGTACGCGTTTCGATTCAATTAGCATTTCGTTGGGAGACTCACCACCGCCTCGCGTCCTCCGAAATGAATGGGGGACGTTCGAGAAATCGCTAATTGCCGAGTATGACCGATGTAGAATAAGAATAATTCCGTTCAATATGGGCGGAATATTTATGGGGGCCTGGAGCTGAAGAACCGCGGATGCCGTGGGTCCCATCAAGGGGCCTGCGAGTGGTATTGGATATATAGGACCGTAATATAAATTCAATTAACGCAGCTTGTTTTTCACATAATGCCACCCCATACGAGGCACCTGCAGGGGAATTGCCTCGCTATAATACGCATCGTCCTCCGGATGGCGTTTGGCGGTACTACCATGAGTTGTTGGTGGATTTCCTCTACGGTAGCTTTAGAAAATCTGCCGTTTTGGCCAGACTTTGGTAATATTGAGGTTTCATGAAAAATCGCAGATTAGTAATAGCAATTCTCAAGCATTTCCATTGGAAAGCTTTTACCGCAATTAAGCATTTTCAATTAATTTTAGGAAACCATCGTAGTTTCAAAAAATGAAACTCATGATTAGGATTATGACCAATAGATGATCGCGTTACATCCACTTGGTTTTCTCGCACTGCAAACCCATCTGCACTCGCATTACCGCATATCGTATATCGCTGATTAATAGATAATAAGTATAACAGTAGGAGATATGCCAGCGGGACCTCTAAAGATGCCTAGACTCGTAAGTCAGAAATGTCATCACCGCCTGCTCATAAAGCAACTCAGATGGAAAATCAATCTTCTCCTCGTTAAAAAGTGTCTTTTAGTGTAGTCGTTCATTCCCAGACTATTAACAATATACTGTTATTGAAACTTCGTTTTAACGAGTATAATAAGCTTGTGACATCTCTTTAAACCAATGCAGTAAAATATATCAGTCCCTCTCGCTGTTCATCCCCAAGTTTTCTGCACACAACGCCAACATTTCAGCACAGCGAATTCGCAAACTAGAGCAAAAATCTGCGGACAATCCATCATCGGACCTAGATCCACGTAGACGTTGTCCAGACGGTGATCCACGAGCGCGGGGCACGAGCTCGCTAGAATAATGTAAATTTTTCGCGTCGACCACCCTGTAGGCCAATTAGGCGAAATCGTCTGATAATTATCAATTAAACAGGAAAAAATAACGCGGGGCTGCGCCGACGTTGCGTGGCTCGGAGGCGAATCGGCCATGTTAATTGAATCGTACACTGGGGGCAAAAATGCGGAATGCACTAATGACTTAAACAATTAATTACACATTGCATAGTAACGTGTTTATTAATTCGCCCCTCCAGTGCTCCAGCGGCCGTTTGATTACAATGGGAGTCCGTTTTGCCGAAAAGACGGGCGAGAAATGCAAATTCGCACCTTGAAATTTCCGCCCGGATCGACACTTGGGTGGTATTCACCTGTTTGTGTTCCATAATTTCACGGTCATTTTCTCATTTCGGCCCGTCGTAAATTTCCATCCACGACGCACAGAAAATCCGATTCGTCGGCGCAATCGAAGCCTGGGGGTTTGATCGCGCGGGCATTTTTCTCACTCTCGGAGTTTCGTAATCTAATAATAATAAAATCAATCGTGAAATTAGTCAAGATGAGCATACCAAATCGAGATATGTCAAACTTCAATTTTGAGTTTTAGTTCTTGTTGCATTAGAATGTGCAACATTATAATCAGCAAAAATACCTAAGTGTCACAGGGATCGGAGGATGGTTATCTTTGAAATGGACGCTGATGTGTAGGTAATCTAAAACTCTTGCAAGTATAAGTAATTCCAGCTCCACCTCTGTGAGACGAATAAGCTTTTAAAGCTTTTTATTCCGGAATACATTATCGCAGAAAACAATCGACAAGAATTATTGTATGGGCCACTCATTAAAATATTCCAACATGTTGGACGTAACATCTTCACTCATCGATTATAGGCTTCCATATTAAAAATTCACATAAATATTCAACTTTGTCCGGCCGTGTCCCATACTGTTAAAACATTAAGATTCGGCTTGTAGATATGGGTATTCTCACTTCAGCTGGAACGATTATTTTTATTCGGATATCAACAGCGCGACATGAAAAAAGGCACACTTTTAGCTCGAGCATCACATCTACATACACCATTTAATGTTAACGGAAAAAGCCTTCCTCCATGTCCTTAACGTCTCCTAATTCAACATCACTCACATGAAAATCGCAAACTTTTCTTCTCTATCCATTTTCTTCTCTAGAATCCAAAACTTAGCTACTGTTCGTTGCAAAAATCAACCAAAATTGTAGACAATACCATTGAGTATACATTCATTGACTATAAGTTTCGAAGTTCCAGAGAAGAACATGACCGCGTGCGTAGGTGGTCTCCTGTAGGCGAAATGGAATTGAAATGTCGCCCGCGATTTTTCAACAGACAGAATACCACCTAGAAGTCGGCGTTGCGCTTATCTTCTTTATTGTCTGTTTACCCTTGATTGACGACAATATCTTTCACTTAGCGCTGCCACGCCGCATCCATCCGGCTCCGTTGTGTTGGAATAATTGCGGGTTTTATGCTGTTCCAAACGCATTTGCATACTCTTTGTGAAAAACTCGCTTTGCTCAAATATTTATGCAAAATATGAGTCGCGCTCATTTCGCAACGAGGAGTGCAACTTTACCCAGTATTCAGTTTAGTTTTTCCAGCTCAATAGAATTTTCCTGAGCGATTTGACAATATTTATTAAGTATTTAATATTTAATACTTCCTTCGCATTAAAGTGATTGTTCCGTTTGCACATTATATTTGTATTCAAATGGGGCAATCATTTCGATTCGGAGGTAGGTAGTATTTATTATACTCTTCAACGGCATGGTTTAATAGAGTACATTAATTTCGTCGTTATATTGTAATATGAAATTACTCACGTCTTTCTTCCAAAAAAAAATCATTACGCGCGCGCGTCCGAATTTACATTCTAGATTCCAGAGGGTTGTGCGCTGACACACTTCAAGTCCCCGCTCATCCGCTCCTCTTATTGATATGAATTGCTTGGCGCGCAAGGTAAAAAATAACCTTATGTAAATTCACCGCTGGGCTTGGTAAAGAGTACATTACCGTCCGTGATGTAGCAATATGTTTTTATTTCCATTGTCAAAATTATTAATTTCTCGTGAAGGTATGCCAGACGCCCGTCGCGTCTCGAGGTGTCAATTTGTACACCTCTCCGGCGTTTTGTTTGCTTTTTATTCATGAGCGCAGACAATTCGGTCGTGCGTGTACGTATGTACAAAGGGAACGATTAAAAATGGATTTGGTTCGCAATTATGGTCGTTTTGATGCTTTTCAAAATGAAGTTTTAAACGAACATACAGACCTCCCGTCTCAAATTTTATTTAAACTCTATTCAATTATCATGTTTCTGGAGATAAACCCCCGAATATGGAAAGATAGACGAAAAAGTAGATTGATTGAGGACGAAGGATGACGGATGGTGATGTTTGAATAGTCGATTGGTGGCATGAGATGAATAGCAGAGAACAAACGGTGGAAGAGGTTGTATTTAGGACGACGAGGATGATGGCGAATTTTCAAGTTTAGGCGATCGATAGATGATGTAGGGTGGAAAGTAGAGATCCAAGGGCGGAAGACGATGTATATTAAAGCAACGCTACGGGCAAGATGACGGTTGCTATGGGATAGATGGATGGTCGTAAGGCAGGACAACAGAGGACACAGTACGAATGATAGACGACACAGGACAGATTAGGGAAGGAGGGAAGGCGGAAAATGGATGACGCAGGACAGAGGACGGATAGCGAAGGATACAGGACGGATAATAGAGGACCAAAGAACAGACCGGAGGACACAGAACGGCTGACAGAGGATAGAGGACACCTAAATTGCAGGTTGTTCGGCTTAAGTTGGTCCAGGGTTTGTCTCTCAAGGTGCGACTGGGCCCGTCCCCCTGACGACGGTAATTGCATCCTTTCGTTAAATCCGCCCCCACTTCCTGTCCCGTTCCCGAGGAAGTGATCAAAGCAGCTCGGTCGAAAACGCGATGCTGCGTTTGACACGTTGACGGCAGGACAATGCGCGCAGGTCGCGGTAAACACGGCACACGTGCCCGGTCCACCGATAGAGGCGTCCCACGCGTTAATTAGTAATTCAAACCGACACCATAAGTCACCCACGCAGCATCAATCTTCCGCATCACTTCCTCTCTGGTTAGTTGGCTTTAGGAGCAAAGAGTGGAGAATAGATTAGGAGAATTGAATTCGAGCATTAATTACGCCCGTGGAACTTTCCTTTCCGGTCGGTGCGGTGGTGGAGTGCGCCTGTACGCATCGGCTACCAATTCGAATTAACCCAGATCCTTTTGCAGTTATCTACATCTGATAATGAGACAGGAGCGCTTAGTTCAGGGATTGCGATGGCGGCTACTGCTTTTCCTGCGATGGTGTCGTTAACGGGCTGCTGCTTGGCAGTGTTTCGAATTATGAAGCTGTAAAGCGCGCGGTTTGGGTGCGGCGGCGTTTGGAAAAGTGGATTAGGCCTGTTCGCCTGGCGGGCGACTGTAAAACGGGTGTCGTTCGGATGAAATTGCAATTTCTGATATTCTGAAAGATCGGTGGGGAATGTTGATGTGGATAATGGGAGTTGGCGTGAACATAGGTACGACTAGATGGGTATTTATTGTTATTGGTCACTTTGAGTGGACGTATGATGGGAGATTGGCCCCCACAAGGAGGGCTGGCCGTTACGTTAGGTCCGACTATGAAGATTTTACTACCGGAGATGTTGTAAACGTTATGGGGAGTTCCAGTCGATTTAGGGTTTAGCTGGGACCCCTGGCCAGGATCGTCGCTGCGAATATACACATAGAATATCGTATTTCATTATGTTTGGATAGACTCATATAACGTTTTACGAGGAGGTATCAAGTTCGTTACTCTTGGTTATGATGGCGTTGAGCATGATTTGAACGTTCGGTCAGAGTGTGTCGAGTTCTTGCATGTTCCAAGGGAATTGTGGAGTTGGAACTTGGAGGGTGCTAAGATGGGATGGACCTTGAGGACCATGCACTTACAGTGGTAATCCATGGGGTCAACCATAGCCTGGTTCTTTATTCGAACGTGGACTAAGGAACCGTACCGATAGTATCCATCACTGTCTAGTCTGTGTTTGGTGATAAGATCTTGGTAGAGCTACCATATACACCCATTCCAAGGCGTCTTGGGGTCAGATGCAAAAGGGTAGCTGATCCATCTTTAGGGAGAAAGACGATTTAAAATAAGTGTATATGTTAGTTCTACCAAGACCTTATCTCTAAATTGGCCGATTCGTGGCATAGTTTACGCTATGGATTTGTGGCGCGTCAGCCAGTTCAAATAGAGACCTCCGCAGTGGCTTCCGTAATTAACGTTTCAAAGACGCACGTACCGTATTCCCTGAAAGTCTGGTGTATTAAATCGCTAATGATACGTCTAAAACGTTTCACAATATTCCAAGCTCTTAATCATTTTACGCCGGAGATCTCTATCATCATTTATTCCTCCTCCTCCACAATGATCTTCCAATTCATCATTCCTCCTCGCCCGACGCAGACTCTTGATGCGGGCGGCAAACGCATGTAGCAGGTGGGGATAAGTCGCGAGGTACCAGAGCGAATACACACGGGACAAGATGCAGTGACCACCTCGCGGTCCAGCGGTTAAGACATTCCAGCTGCTCCAGGTCAGTCAGCACGCGCTAGTTCGGCGATTTGGACGGGCAGTCAGGAGGCGAGCTCGCTTGTGCGCGACGACTCGCTCGTCTCCGCTTTTTTCCCTCCCGAGCTAATCGAGAAGACTGATGGAAATGTCGCGGAATACGAGATCGAAGTGAGGCGGCAGTCGCGGAATCGTGCTCGAACAACCGTGACCGGTAAATTGATACGCACGAAGCGTCGCCCTGATGTAAACGCGAATAAAACGGTCATTAATAAATTTTGTGGTGACAAATCACCCGTGCGATGTGAAGAACCCGACGGGTTCGAGCCGAGCCACGCACCTTCGAACGACAACGGAAATTGCCATTCGACATTAGACATGGACGCGCTATTGCAATTCGGCGATGCCGATCCGCTGGCCGACTTGGCTTTCCCCGACCCGAACAACAACGAAGACTACGAAACGACCACCTCTTCGGCGAAAGAGGACAAGTACTCCTTGCGGCCCAGGTCCTGCCGCAGGGTGACCGAGCAGCCTCCCAAGTCCCAAGGGGAGACGACGAACGCCAAAACCTCCAAGAGCCACAAGCCCAAGCAGAAGCCGGCGCCTCTGAGCAAGTACAGGCGCAAAACCGCCAACGCCAGGGAGCGCAACAGGATGAGGGAGATCAACCAGGCGTTCGAGACTCTGAGAAGAGTCATCCCGCACATGGCCGCAACCCACACTCCCGTCGCTAACGAGAAGCTCACCAAGATCACCACGCTGAGACTGGCGATGAAGTACATCTCCTCGCTGAGCGCCGCCCTCACTGGGCCAGCGGGGATGATGCCCACCGAATCCTTGTCGGACTGCAGCGACCTCGACTATCTCCTCCTCGAATCCGATGGGGAATCGCTGCCTTTATCAGACCACTCGCTCCTGGCTTCGCCGGACTTCCCCGAGTCATCCCTGTCCCCCGTAGATTTCGGGGACCCTTCCCTACCCCCATTCCTGCACACGGACTTCACGGATCACTCCCTGGAGCCCGCGGACTTCAGCGACTTCTTACTTACGTAACGAACTTTGTAAAGACTTTACTTGTTAGGTATTTATCTGTACATAATTTGAACTGAACTCTGTTTGAATCGCGCATCTTGCCCTAAGTTGGACCACTTAACGCGCGGTATTCCTCAATATGTAGAGGTTTCGGTTTTAACACGTACAAGGGTGTTTCAAAAAATATATGTATTTGGAAAAAGAGCCTGAGCCCTTCACCGATTCCATTGCGCCCTTCTTCGAAACAACCATTATCTCTATGGGGTTCGCCCTTAAGGCTATGACAAACCACGATGCCTTACTTTCAATCATGATGGCAAACCTTAGTTTCAACCATGATGGCAAACCTTAGTTTCAGCCATGAAGGCAAACTTTAGTTTCATCCATGATGGTAAACCATCAATCATGACAACAAATTATAGTTTTCAATCATAATGTTAAACCGCATTATTTACCCCGCACGTTAAGGTGTTGCAAAACGGGACCTCTTCAGCTTGATACCCTTCCCCTTAAAAAATTTGCATCGAACGACCCAATACAGCTTTTAATTGGCTTGTTCAACAGTAGATTGTGTGATAAAAAATGTCCTCCCAATCAAAACGCAATATAAAGGGACTAAATTGTGCTTGTATAGTATATTATAGATTGTTATGTAAGTTTAGAACTCTCCACATTATTTCTGTTACCTATACATAATTACGAAATTTTTATACGTACGCATGTCTTACGAATGTTTTCCAATAAAATTACGTTCAATCGAAAACGTGCACCGAATCGAACACCCCCTTTCTCCCGCTCCGAGAACGAAAACGAACCGCTACGAATTATTCGTTTTAAACAGGTGTCAATATTTGGGACTACTGAAAGCAATCTACCGCCATCTTAATTACTCTCATTGTGAGGTAAGTCCGTCCGCCTCAAGTTATAAGCCGGCCCAAACACCTACTGTCTCTTATAAATTAAAATCGAAATTGAAGCGGAGTAATAAACTCCTCGACCGCCGTTACAAGATCCCATATCCTTAAGCCGCGCGAACAACAAAACCGCGTTCCAGAACTCGCACCTGTGGAAATGCGGAAAACCAATCGCTTCAAAATTGATAAATATTAATTGGAATTATGTAAAGAGGAAAATTGTCCCCGCGCGCCATCCAATTTGCATTTAATCGTTTCCAACGCACCAGACTCCGTCGTAACAGTCTTTGTCGTAACTCTATTCATCGTAACACCCTTTGTCGTAATTCCCTTCGTCGTAATTCCCTTCGTCGTAATTCCCTTTGTTGTAATTCCCTTCGTCATAACTCCCCATTGTAATTCCCATTTTTCCAATCCCCTCGTCGCAATTCATCCTGTCACAGCTCCAAACCGCGCAAGGGAGTTGCACTCCCCCCAAGGGACCGTAACATCGCCCATTAACATAAACATTGTCGGCTCTCGGATCAGATATGTGCATATTAATAGGCGCTCTAGGAACAATGGTCAATTTTAATGGCTCACGGCTGGACCGGAGAAAAATGTATCACTCTTAAAACTCCCTGTCAATAAAAAGACAACTAGCTTTAGATGCCGGCTTGGAGATAAGTTAATAGCTTTTTTAGAGCCACAAGTAGCAAATAAGATCTTAAATAATAAAAGGAACGTATTAAGAGCAAATTAACCAGAACAGGTAGCGCAGGTCCGGCGCAGCCCTTCCCCATAGTCCGGCCTCTTTCTCTCGGAGCCGTCGCATAATCACACATCGTTTTTCATTACAAAAAAAAACTGACTACACAAACATCGATCAAACTCAATTTCCTAATTAATAAACAACATACCTACTCTTATAGTCATTTTCAATACTGAAAGGTAAGTGCGCCAAGTCAGTGAAAACATGTTCATTTGGGAGGGCGTCATGATTTCCAACAAGCCTCGAAAACCGAAAGTAATCCGTCCATTAAAAACACAAACCCTGATTGAGCTCCGCCATAAAACGTTATGACGCATAAAATTTCCGAAATAATTATTCTCTTAAGCGTGGCGTCCCCGCGATTACTTATGTTTCCCATCAATTAAGATAAAACGTGCACGGGGACACACTCGTAAAAAAATCGTATTTTATCGGGAACGCTCTCGTCCGACGACATAATCAACATAATAAATTCGTGCCTTCATATATCTCAATCCGCGCGATTTGAAACCGCTTACATTAGCGCCTCGCTGATAAGGGGGGGCCTCCACATAAACCCGTCTCGCCAACGAGTAACGGAGTGCGAAATCCTCGTTAGACCCGCAATTGTATCTCCCGGGATAGAAAAGAACCTTGTTCGAGATAAGGCGAAATTCCCAATTGGATCGGGACTTAATGAAAAACGCGTTAGCATGAGTGGACTCGGAATTAAGAGAAGATGGGGATCGAGAGAAGTCTCCACCGGTGATATTGAACATCGCCTCAATTACGCCGGGATTCCTCGCTGATACATACTCACTTACGAGATGGTATTTCTGATACTTTCGGCTCATACTATAAATTAATCCTGGCTCTTGGCCCCGCACATTTATAATCCTTGCAATTTTCGTTTGTGCTGGGATGTTTAACATTTCGCGCGGAGGAATGCCGCCTCAACTGCCCACTACCCATTTCGTATGCGACATTGAATTTCGGAGAAAGTGCATCAATGCAAACATGTCGAATTGCGTATCGCAATATAACCCATTGATTATGGAAATGAGCGGAGACTTATTTTATCCAATCGTGCTTTAGGCTGTGCTTCTATTTTTTTTTAGTTTTTCACACGGAGACAGTAAAGAGCATGAAGTACAAAGAGCATTAGTAAACAGGCTTAGCACATTAGGCGAAATTCCAAATTTAAAACTGCTCAAACAAAGTTCCAAGCGCGTTTTTTTTCAAATATTTATTCTACCGCCTGTAAGGTCAACGCTGTTTATCCATAACACAATTTATACTGAAGTAGGACTTTATAAGTGGTTTTGCTCATCGGAGTACTTCAGCAAACATATCGAATTGAACGGGGATCGAGAAGTCGAAGAGTCGGGGCTAATTTGACGTAACAATTGCTTACACTAATCTGCAAGTGAAATTGCTTGTTTACACTCTGTCGCCTTAACGAATTCGGATTTCGTTCTATCGCCCGGATTAAATCGTTCGACGTGCGTTTTCGTAGGGATTATCGTAAAACGCTGAAAGTCACCGGCGACTGGCGAGACGTGCCGTATATGAAATTCACTCTGGGCCTATAACGAATTTAACGCAGGCCGTAAATTACGATTATTATTGACATCGGGCCGCTATAAAACATTCGTAAACTAAATATTTGTATGAGCGTATTAGCATGGGGGACGCTGGGTGTCCCCGCTTTTATTCTCTTAGACAATAAAAAGGTGCCTCATTTTGTTGTAATATTTCAGGCCGAATAAAAGACAAACTTAGGACTCCCCAGGTTGCGGGGGACTTCCTTTGTGTCGGAGGTAACAATATAGTGACACGAAGATGGAGTTAAACTAATTTATATATTCTAGTGGTGCCACCGTTGTGGTTTTTATTTCTCACGGACGGATTATTGATTGTCATGGTCATTTTGAATTGATAACTGCCGTATCCATCGCTAATCAATTTCTTCACTACGATTCAACCCCTAACGTACATATTTATACTCTTCAAAAAGAAGTCCATATAATGTTTTTATCATTCATTATTCTTAGGCGAACCTTGGCGCTCAAGAGTATTTTGTTGAAATACCTACTACTTAACTATAATGGGTTTTGCGTTGAAATAAAATCTCCGGCCAGAAGCAGTTTATAGTTACCAGAATTTCCGATTCAAAAGGCTTAAGGGGAGTGTCCTCTCCAAAGAAAACTTATGGCCCCCGTCAAATCCTTAAACGCCGTCCGTAAGCGAACTTTTGGGCTACCTAACTGTAAAAGGAGTAACACGACGCCTTTATGCGCGCACATAAAGCAGTAGCCGGAATGTAAAGGGAGAAGAATAAATATAGTAGCGTTTCGGCCACAAAGAAAACGAAATAATGAACCCATACAGGAAACTGCTAAATAAATAATAACGTAACATTAAACCGGGAAACGAATTTTGATATCGACCGATCACCCCCGAGCCGGGTAATCGTATGCAGGAATGCGACAGAAGTGACTTCCGCCATCTTCCGATGGCACTTTTCGAAGGACCCCACATTAAGAAAGAGCCGGACCACCTACAATAGCCGGGCCCGTAACGCGAATGGAGCATTATGGTAATGCTATTTATGATGCTGGACGCGTGCGACTTATCAGACGCATCCATCATTTTCTCTTCGGTCACTTTCTTTCGTTTCCGAACATTCGGCTGCACCCGACGCTTAATAAACGTTTTCGGAACGTGCCATTTGGCCTTTTCGCTAGGGGGTTGCATTATTCATGAGGGACACGCACTCGATGTGTGTCCAGGCGGGGCGTGAGGGAACTTTACAAGCGGGTCAGGTCACAGAATATCAATTGTGAAAATGTGATGTGCTTCATTTTGTAATGAATTCGAATTACAAACAATCGAATATATGTTCAGAGTTCCTGGTAAAATTCAACAGTAATGAAACAGACGATAGGTACTACATATTGAAATTTCAATGACTTAAAATGATATGTTGTTTCCATTAGTTTTATTCCACGTTTCCACAAAAGAAGAAGACTTGCATAATGCACGTGGTTTGCGTAGGAATTAGGCATCTACAAATGATGGCCTTAAAAATAAGCAAATGTAAATCCCAGATAAAGTTTTCTTTCATTCTTATTCGTCATTGTTTCTGTGCTTCTGCTTTTGCAAGGGCTCGGCGATAAAACAGTCTCCATTGTTGGAGTTGTCAGTCGAGACCACCATAGAGCCACCCACGCCGGAATTAAACAAATAATATTATCATCGTGTTTATTTGACGTTGATGGTCCAAAAGAGAATTTCTCCGGTGTTGGCTGGAGTGCGAAGGAAGAGTCCGTGCATTCAGAAAAATGTGCCCACCTACGTTTAGTATGAATCCACCAAGTACTACGCAGTACCAAACTTTCTTGCTTTGACAGTTAATGCTGCTTTGGTTATTAGGCTCGGCCTATCAACCAAATCAGCCAAGCAACTAATAGGCACTAGGGGTGCCAACTTAAAATTGAACACGACATTCAACTTGGCGAAGTTTTACGATCACTCTATACCGTCGAGTGGTTCAGCAACGTGCATGTTATCGATGAAAACAGGACTATTGAATTGAGGCGGTGTAAATCATCGCGCGCAGAATTTTCGCTACGAAATTGGCCCAGGATGACGGAGAAATGCCCGCGTAATGATATAATACGAGCCGTAAATCAGGGCTCGGTTAGATACCGGAGGTGTGGCTGCAAAAGTGACAGTGCACTTGCAGGAAGATGGGGAGCCACGGACGCGTATTACAGATAGGGAATCTAACGATTTACTGCATTTGTTTTAATCAGCATAAATTTCACGATCCATCGCAGCAGATTACGTTATTGTGCGTGCCATTCGCTTTGTTTGCTTTGATATTAACAATTTCCTAGTCGTGATGCACTTGATTGTGCGCTTGTTGGCTCATAACGGGCGCACTTATCGAGGCCCGCAGTCCGGTTCGTTATTGCGGTTATTTATTGGCAGCGCTCATTTTTGCCATTCGGGATGGAATCGATCAAGATCTCGCCACTAATGAAGACGCCGATTTTTCCGCGTTCGGAATCGTGAGGGCATCGAAATTTCCAGCACCCTTGCTATTACTTAGAATTTGCTTACCCACTTGTAGTTGTTTAACTCAAAATACCATAAATTGTCATCTAAACCCACCAGAACTTACACTATTCAATTGTTGAAACTAACCCTCTTATTCTGGTAAAACCTCATTCTGGAACACACTCCGACTCTGGCACAGAAACGGTGCAATTCTGGCGATCGCATCCGCAATAGAACACTCATCTTGATAAGGCGCAGACCGCGAAGGAGATACAAATTGCCGCACGTTCAGGAAGTGTGGCTTCTTCACAAAGCTCATTAGCGACGATGCTCGTCCTGTCGTCCTAGTATGAAATACGGGTGGTCTCACTCTCCAGCCTCTGTCACCTCACCGTGAGTTATGAGGCCTCTTGTTACGATGAATTGTTACGGGAATTGAATAAAATAGCCGCAAATTGAAAACACAATCGACTTTTCCTCGACGAGTCGGTATCAACAGTAATCAGCCATTTCACAGATTCCGCATTGTGTTGGGAAAAATAAAGAACCAGATATACTGGGGGCCATTCATCACGTCGGAAGCGGTGGGTTACATAATGGTGTTGAATGGCGTAAACCATGATATACAGTGAGTAGACTAGACATTGTTTACCTTTTGAACCATCGAATTTAGGCACTTTACGTCGGATTTAATCACATTATTTTTTGTCGTGTTACCTATCAATATCTAATGTATCACCAGAACAAGAACATCCCATTGGTTATCTCTTTGTAATATCGAGGACTGGACATTTTCCACATAGTACTTGCCCATAACAATTAATAAAACAACGTCATCCCGTTGGATATTTGTGATATCGAGGACTGGACATTTTCGACGTATCCCGGTGTGATATCGAGGACTGGACATGGAATATAATTTAACTAAACAAGTGCGGTTCGGTCGAAATTACGTTCAGCGTCCAGTCCGAAGATATCGCATCCAAATTAACGCAATCCACAGCCAGGACGTCGTGAATAATGCTTTTGCATTGACTAATTAAACGGCCGGAAAAAAAGGAGGAGCAAGAGGGAATAGTAGGAGCTGCTGCCGCTTTCGCGCGGCCGTTAATAACGTTTCCTTTGTCGTACTATTAAAATTACCATAAGTGAGGTATTTAAAACAATTTATTATTAATTGGCGCGCGTATATCTCTTGCAGTAGTTACCAGAAGGGACGCCTTTGCCAATATTTTTGAACGTCACTTCGGGGAGCCTCCGGTCCGCCGGACGAGACTGCATAGGGAATATATTTTATGAACAACGGATTATATTTCTCCGGGTGAGCAACTTTTAGGCCGGCCTTAGTGCTTTATTTGCTGCGAGGCGAAATTGAATCACATTCATCAAGACGAGGCGTCGATAATTTTCCGTTTATTTTTTCCATGGGGAGTTATTAAGCCGTGCGTGTCCGCGTTCTTCGCAAACTGAATCCACCCACTTTTATTTGGCAAACAATCCACTTTTGGTAGCCTTTGTAAATATGTAAAACAAAGTTTGCTTTGTTGTATTCCAACCAAAAGTATCTAGGTACTACCAAAGAATATTCATGATTTACAATTATTCATTTGTACTACTTAATAATGAAATATTAGCCTTGTTCCAACAATAGTCAGGGACTAGTTTCAAACGTCAGGATTGTACGCAGTGTCATTTTTGGGGCGTGTTTTTTGAAATTGTGTACAATCCTGACTCCTGAAATTAATCCCCGACTTTTGTTAAAGCAAGGCTATTAAGTAGTGAGTAGTGATGTGAAATTAGTTTAAAATAATCAACTGAAATATTTTTTAATTAAGAACGTTTTAAAGAGTACGAATTGCTATATGCAGGAAATTTACGTCAGGTTCTGCGCAGGGCTGCTGGTTATTAGACGATGAATTATGAATTTGTCTAGCAGTAATTGGTTCCCATTCGACTGAGAATGAGGCCAGCAATTATGATCAATTACCCAATGCATTGGCAAAAAGTGAATTGTTTCGAAAATTCGCGGCACTTCAAAGGAACCACAGGACAGATGACGTGTGGAAGACTCTTTGACTCGTTGACAGCGGGTGGGATTAAGTGCCGAGAAAAGGGACGCGTGCAGTGATGTCATAAGTGTGTAACACATAATCTTCTAATAATAAACGCGAGAGTAAATAAGAGATGGAGTGAATACGCACTCCTTATATGTACCTCCTATAAGCTCGCCAATTAGACTGAGCTATTATTTATTCAAGTCGATTCTCTCTCCCAAGAGACCGACCGTGCATGTGTGTGTGCGAGCGTCTAGACAAACAATTATTGCACATTGTTCGCAATGAGTAATGGATTTAATTAATTGAAGTCTAATTAAATGGAAACCCATTTAATCACTAGATAAGTGCCCGGCGAATAGATTGATATTGAAATATGGCTCGTGTATCAGATTAAAGGGAATTAAGTCCGGCGCGTGTGCTCAATAGGCGCGATTTTTCACTCGATCGCGTTTATGCATTATGGCTGTGCACTTGCCTTGTGTAATACCTTACATGGAATCATCTGTGGTAACACGAGCAGGACCCATTCCTTATAAATCTGAATCAATCATCTATTGTAATTAATTAATTACCATTGATATTTTATTCAATTTCCCTATTAACTTTGTTCGCAAGAACCTACTCGTAATTATGGTTGAACGTCACTTAGAGAGATCTTTTGATCTAATAATTTTGTAACATTTTATTCTATACCAAGTCTGCCTTAAAAAAGGGAATTGGGGGGCTGACACCTTTTAACGATGTATTACCTACCTATGTTCAATAGAAAGGATATTGATGGACTGAGAATGAAAACGAAAGAAATTTTGAGGAAAAATTTAGTTGAGCAAAGAGAAAGTAAAGAAAAGGGGGAAGACAATGGGAAGGCAATCAAAAGGGAAAAAAACTTAATTGGCAACAAGGCACAACTCATTGAATAACATTAAGATTCGATCGGTTCTCGGGATGCAAAACAGTTAGACCTCCCTATGAAACTATGTATTTGAAACAAGATGAATTGATAGCGGGTCGTAAAAAAGTTTATGCTACAAATTGAAGACGTACTCTGTTCGCCGACAAAGGAACAACGAATGTTGTTGCACAAGTAATATTGTATTCACGGTGGCTATAAAGGAGCTTGTGCATGTGCGTACATAATAAGCATGGAAGACTCTATGGATTAGCCTACACATAAATATCTGTTATTTCAGGAGATGTAGAACAAAAGGCTGGTGTTTCTATTCCCGGAAATAAGAGACAGGATTCGTAGAACCTTTACCACCAAGCATGGTATTTCAAGTGCTTGGATTAGCGTACATTTGTTTAGTAAAGATCATGCATGATATTAACTAATTAATACAGGATATGAAGTTCAGGGTGGGACGCTTGGAGATCACGTTATCTATGCTAGCAATTCACATAATCTATGCTGGGAGTTCATCATTATCAGTGCCACAAGTTTACCAAATAGGTATATTTTCCACGTGCCAAAAATTAGTCCAGTCAATCTAACGAACTAAAGAAGTGTACAGAATTGTAACGCGTCGAGTATGGGCGAGCACGTTACATATGTAAACGCATTCAACGGATTTATTCATGGGATGTACATAAATCGGACCAGCCAGCCGGCGCTTTCATAATCCGTCATAAAGACATCAGAATGGAAAAATGGCGACGGATGATTGATATATTTTAGCAATATGGCTCCTTGCGAGCCCAGAGACTTTCCCTTGATTTGTATTTATGCTGAGAGGTCACCGATTGTATAAACACATGACTCACCCACGCTTTCTGCTTTACCACCTTGTCCGTCGCCGTTTTTTTTTATGCGCAACGCGCAACAGGGACAAGTTTCGGTGGTGAAAATTATTCCTGGCAGTCTGAGCGAAATTGTTTTAGAGCCATTGCGCAAGCCTTCCTTTTTACTGCGTTTTTACGGCCTCACTTTAGCAGTAATTGTTTTCGTTGTAGTTAAGTTGCGCTTGATGTAACAATTAACCTCGATTATAGCCGTTATTTACGACTCACTGATCACACTTTTCATTTCGCGATTAATTTCTCACCTCTCATTTAGTATGGCATCGCCCACCGTCCCTCCCATCCAAGTGTGTTCGGGGTATGCTTTATATTACGTTAATTTGGACTTTAATTGTAACAAATTGATTGAGCTCTCATAAACTTAGGATTCATTATTATATCGTATTCAGAGTCTTAAGGTTCGACTGTGCAACAGCACTGTAACTCCATAAGTCTGTAAGGACATGCGCGTGTGTATATGGACGTATGCGCAGTTTGAAGGTTAAGGCGCTATAGAGCGCTTAGTGCTATTGAACGGTATGGAATCGACACAATAGAGGCGAAACTAAAATAGTATTTAAAACGACCCTACTCCAGAAAAATATTTGTAATTCAGGTTTATGTCGATGAACTAATGTCCAGGGTCTTGGTGTAATTTGTCGAAGCCGACCAAGATGGTGTCGCCAGTAAGGTAACCCGTCGGTGCGATCGATTAATTCGGGCAATTAAAGATTTCGCCTGTCCCGCTTCAAATTTAATGCAGCTCTCCAGATAATTCACCGATATTGAATAATAAATGCCGCCGTTAAGCCGAAGGAACCCGGTAGGATCAAGATACGGTCGATCCGCTCCACTTTAATGAAATTAGTTTTCAAAATTTATACCGAGTCTGCCTTAAACATCTGTAAATTAATTAAGGAATTCCTTCGCAGTACATTTCTCACTGCTCCGCTCCAGTAGTTTTATGCTTCACCTCAAGTATCTGGAAGTGTTACAGATTACCCGAATCAGCAGATAAAAATGCTTTTAATAATATATTATATTCAATTAATTAAGGCGGCCGAAACGGAGTTAGTCCTTCTCCCTCCTCCTTCTACATTTTTTTCCTCGTCCTTCTCCCACATCTTTCTTTTCGTCCTTTTCCCATATATTTCTCCTCGTCCTTCTTCCACATATTTTTCCTCGTCCTTCTCCCACATCTTTCTCCCTGTCCTCTTCCCTCGACCTCCCAACTCTTCTACTCCCGCAAAGCATCCTTCTTCCTCAGCAAGTTCGGATGCATCGCGAAGGAGGACGCACAAATCTCCACGCCACCTGATTTTTAATTAAATGCTCTCTTATCGGAGATATTTTTAAATTTCCTCCGGACCACGTCCGACAGAACCGAAGAATCCCAAGCCTGCTACCGAAGAAATGTTTATGGGCAACACCATCTGCAGTTCAGGAAATTTATCTCCGGACTTTATCGGACGCTTGCATTCTTTTATGCTTTTTCACCATTAACGCTCGCGTTATAATAAAAACATAAGCGGGTATAAATGGGGTTTTAGTGGATTTTTGGCTCCGGCGTAAATCTCCTAACGAACGGATAATTGACATGTTCCAGTTTATATTGATTGGAAGGCCCCTTTAGTGACTTTGATTTGTTATCGCCTCTTTTATATATTTTCACATAAAATTACCCAATTTATCTGTTTTATTATGCTGATTAGAGGAGAGCTCTCCGAGAAACGCCGGACGGCGATTTAATCCTGTCGTGCCTCCACCATTTGTTCTCACGTTTATGCCCAGCTTTTACTCCTTCACTCTTAGTTCAATTCTAATATTCATTGCCTAGACTCTTAGAACGCTTTAATCACCGATTCATTGTATTTTTATGATTTATTTATTTGCTTATTATACCCTTCAAAACGAAGTTTTAAAAGAGTATATTTTATACGTCATATTGTATGTAATAACCCTTATTCTGCTCTTGAAACCGAAGTTTTAAAAGAGTATATTATGTGTTTATAATCTTCAAAATGACGTTCCATTATTCGATTATCTCGGAGATTTCAGACGATATTCGGCGAAATTCGTTGCGCAAGGCTGCCAATTTGCAATGCGCTGTAAAACCCCGAAGTTATTGCGAGCCGGTGCCATTCGCGCGTTTCGCAAAATACAGAAAACACGGAGTCCAACTTTGCGCTTGCACAGTAAATTCGGCACTTTACCTTGTCCCGGCGGACAGCCGTAATATATCCCATCGCTGGCTCTCCCGTACGTTTAGTCTTGCTTACATTACGTAAGTGAGCACAATAGTAGCGAAAATAATGCGCAAGACCGGCGATAAATATCACCCGACTTGTCTATTCCTCACAAAAGCCGAACCGTGAAATTATACACGAACTCCCTTTCGTACGGATTTATGGCCTTAGGTACAGGGGATATGAAAAAGAGCCTTTGTTGCAGCCACTTGATTATGCTTTATCACCCGTCCTGTCACAATATTAGGTCTCCGAGAAGAATCGGACACAAAGGCGCAGGGGATCAGAAAAGTCAGGGTGTAAAAACCGCTGGATTCCGTCTGGTTCATTGAGAAGGCACTGCTTTTTACAGGAAGACCTTTTTCTTGATTGGTCACGGTGTTTCTTCGAAATTAATATTAGTTTGTGATCTAAGTTTGCAACTCATCTCAATTTTTGCCTCATAAGTTTGAGTGAGTTTCCAAAAATTTTAAGTAAAATTTAAGGCTTGTCCACTGAGGGTCGATTGCACCAACGTGAATTAAATTTAATCCTGAATTAAGTTGGCATTTTACATTTATTACGTTGATAAACTGTCAAATATGCCAATTTAATCCAGGATTAAATTTAATTGACGTTGGTGCAATCGACCCTAAGAGTTGTGAAAGCTCTCAATTTTCCCCACGATGTGGAACAAGCGCGGGGACTTTACGACAGTAGTCGGTTCCACGTCAAATTCCAAAAGTTCTTTTAAGGTGAAGCCCAAAGAATGTCCGCGCGGAAGGTTATCCCAACATCTGATACATTCCTGTTATATTTCAATATTTCATTCGGCCTCTGCCTACAAGTTACAGCCCCTCCACGCCCATTTCCAGGAGTAGAAGTTAGCACGAGGAAAAAGCCCTGCTAAATCGAGGGCATTATCTCCTTGTCAGTGAAGAGTGTCCGCGCCACCGCGCCTTCGCATACCCACCTGTACAATCGAAGTTATAAATTCAGCAAAACGAACATTTATTAAGGGAACCTACATACGCGTGTACCAACAGGAAAAATTATTAATTATTTTCTTTGCCCGTTTCCGACATTTCATGTGCCCCGCTGCGTGAGGCAAATTACGATAGCGCAAAGTGCCGGGCTACCACTTCCATAAATACACCGCTTGTCACCCGCTTACATCGTGTAGACACATGGACAGGGTCATAGGTGATAACACTGTGACGGCCATAAATAATGACGGATGTCGCCACCTGCTAGAGCGGCACCTCCTCTCCTATGATTTACTCTAATTCGAGCCGTGCTTGGTGGTTATAGTCATTCGCCTGTAGGTGTGATTGTTAACTGTAGCAATTGCCTAAAGATTTAGCTTTTCCTTTTGGTTGTAGCTTTTGCTTTTAGCTGTAGCTTTTACCTATAGCTGTAGCTTTAGCCTATAGCTGTAGATTTTACTTAAAGCTGTAGCTTTAGCTTGTAGCTGTAGTTTTAACTTAAAGCTGTAGCTATTGTCTATAGTTGTAACTATTATCTATAGTTATTGCTTATAACTATTGCTATTGCCTATAGCTAAGTGTATCCACCTATACAGTTTTGTGGAAGCCCCAAGAGAGGTGTGCTGATATCCAGCTAAAGAGCAAACACTCCGATGTAAGATATGACAATCAGTGCTTTCAAAATTGCCCGTCAAGGACAATTTAATTAAGCACCCGCCCGTAAATTACGCGCAGCATTAAACCGGCTAAGTTCACGATATTTATGGAATCGTAAATACGTCGCTCTGCGGCCCTATTTTTCCGAAATAATTAACACGTTCCGGCGGACTTAATTTACTCTCCTAACCTTTTACTTTTTGATTAAAGGACGAATTGTTAATTTAAAATTTCTCTCGCCCGGCCTCGCGCCCTCCGGGGCCCCGGCTCCGCAGGATGGGTCCATATTTCATCCTCTCCGGCCGTTCGGGTGACAAGTATAAAGGTGGCCATTCGCCGGAGGTATTTGCGCACTCGAATGCTTTGAATGCCACGTGCTGTTGTTTGCGGGCTCTTTTGCGAAATTTACTCTTAGCCATGGTATCATTATTACTGGGGATAAGGCACGGCGCGCTGGGCGTACGATATCGTTAAATTTAATGGGTGTTTCACTCTGGGCCTGATAGTGTCGGGCGCTATTGTGAAAATGGACGAAAATTCCTCGCACTTCCACTTTGTTGCGCGCAGTTTATGGGCGGGCGTTCCACCGAAGCCTGGGGTATATTCTTGAGCAGGACAGGGGTGTTCAACATTTTGTACTAAGCGATATCTCATGCAGTTAGCTCAGAGTAACAAAGTCCACTCTGCACTTCCATGCTCTATTAGGTGTATGGGTCCTGTCAATCCCCATTGCTTTTTTGTGCCTATCCAAGGCAGATTCATGGACTTATATGTATACACGACACTATTAAATCTTCATATTTTCTAGTTCTGGGTCGTTGTTTACATAATCCCCGTCCAAGAACTAGACATTGGTAAGTAAACTATGTCTGGTCAATGGAAACTACGCTTTTATTTAACTCCATTATGTAAGTTATGTTTTAGAGCAAAATGAGCATAACACAACCAAGAACTAAACTATTCGAAGATTTACAAATCGAGTTTTGTAATGTTTTCGATGGGTATTGCGCACCGCTAATATGTAACAATCCTATTAAAATGTCGAATGAAGTCTGTGACTGCTGGGCGTAAGGTGTTTGCACAACCGAACATTCCTAGACAATTACAGAATCCCCAGCGACCCACCTGAAAGAACGACAATCTGAGGAAGGTCGTCGAAAAATGCGACGTTTGTAGGTGTAACCCCCCGACCCGTTCCTGCCTCACCGCCCAAAACAAGAGCCGGCCAAACGCAGGCTATGATGTCCATTATGCAGTTTACAAGTTGTTTAAAAAAATGAATGTCCCCATTATGTGAACAATGCCGGGCCGTTGGTGGGCGACCGTTAAAACACGGTGATCTATATAGCACGTGCTGGCGCCCATAAAAATGAAACTTAACGTCCGGCGGACAAGGGCCCTGCAATGGAACTTCTGCAGCCATTAAACAGGGAACCGGGGAGTACTGGTGCATATTCAAAGAAGCACCGATTGTTATCTGATATCTGAGGCTATCTGTGCCCTGAATGCGGTGCCACGAGACACTCCCCTTCTTTTGATACGGAATATTTGTGTTACGCGGCACAAAAGGGAGTCAGTAACGGGCGGCCAGTAGCGAGTCTGACTCTCGGATGCTGTTGCCCCAGGATGCAGTACAAGGTTTGTACGCTAGTCTGGTACAAGACTGCGATATGCAAATGGTGTTTGTTTTATGTGTGGTGGGACGTCAGAATTTGAGGCGGGCGCTGAAAGATTAATCAGACCATGCAGTAGTGTAGCCCGTGGTACATTCTGATCATGCCATTAGGCATTATTTCTGCTGCAATGCAACATTGTAGCACCATCCAATACAATGGACGGTTATTCTAATTTCTTATTATTAATTGTGTGGTCCTGTAAATTGGCGGTAATGCTATGGAATTGGAGTTTTGACGTGTCAAAATTAACGGTTGCGTAAAAACGCTTGGACAGGTGGAATAGTATTTTAAATTAGCCATTTTTTTAATTATGTTATAACTATGTACAGAGACGTGCGCCTGCAGGATAAAAAAGACGTATTTTTTTAATCACAACCCTTTTTTTTTTTGTTGATAAAATGGAAGAGCATATTTTTTCTGAGTATTTTGATATAAAAATTTCATTACGTTGCATAAATAAATTTTAATTGAGGCACCAACTTTGTTGATATGTGCCTAATTTGATATACCTGCTGACTATTTGACAGTAGATACACATTTTTTCGATGCCATATAGTTGAACTATTAAATAAAATCATAAATTAATTAGTCTCCCAGCATCATTTGCAGTTTTCTCGAAAACTTCTTTATGCAAGTTATTAAAAATTTTATACTACAATACTTAATATGATGTGCTTTTTAAATTTATGGAACAAATTTTGCAAGATATTTCAAGCGTTCCATACTTTTTGTCCACTCTGTATGATCGGCAACAAACTCGAAAAGTCCTCCTTTGGTAGCGAACGCATTAAAGAGATATTACCAGGGTATTCAATAAATAACTTCGGATATTTATACTATAAATAGGACTCAATAAATTTCCAATGCTCTTGCTTTGGAATTAGTACGGCAGTACTTGTTGTTTACTGCGGAGTGAGA
>JAUIMY010000141.1:0-65291 GCA_033557855.1 Hydrochus callosus | reverse complement strand
CATTGCAAATTCGTTGCGCGACGAAATCCTCGCGATGGAAGCGACGCCCAATTTTAACCAATCAAACGTCGCCCTGATCGGTATTTCGGTCGAATCAAGGAGGCCGAACAGAACGGCGAAATGTCAAATGATCAAACGTCAAATCATTAGCATCGAATTCATGCGTTTTTTGGCCCTTTTCTTGCCTTATCTCATCAAAATTTTCCCCGAAAAATCTAAATTGACGTTTTTTGAGTTGATTTGGTGGACTACGCATTGACAACGATGTGGATTTTCACCCCCCAAATTTCTTGGTTCCAATGATTATTCTTTTCGCCTTGCCTTTGTTAATTATTTTTTGGAAAAATCAACGTTCCAACCTGAGTTTCCAGTCAATACTTCATCGCTTTGACTTTTGTCGGAACGTTGGTGGCGCTAACTTTGAAAATTTATTGTAAAAATACAAAATTAACAGAATAAAATCATTGAATTGCATACATTATGACGATTCAATTAAACGCTCGTCACGTCGTAACGATACATCTGCGCCCCATGGTTCCTATACTCAAAATGCTTGTATTAGTCCCTTCTTCCACAATACTAAAGAAAGGCACTTAGTTTTTGAACACCCTGAATAATTTGGTATAGGCTGAGTCACTTAACCCCTGCTAATTACCCCTGTGTAAAATAACTCCCATACAAAAGAAGGGTGCAAAAACCAGTGAATTAATTTCCTCTCCCAATAATAGTAGAGTAAAATTTTTGAGAAAATTAAGAACGGTTCCTGTTATTAAGGGACCAAACACTGTCGCCTTGCGCCAAAGTAATCGACATCGAAGCCTTCATTTCCCGATGCTTGGAGACAACTTGCGCCTGTCTGCAGGCAGCAAACGGCAGCAGTGTAGCTGAAGACAACTGCAGGTGCCAGACGCTCTCGAATTTCGTAGTCGACTGCCTCATGGCCGATACTGAGTTAGAGTTGCTGGATTGGAGGAGTCAACATGATTGTCGTAAGTTCTCGTCGCCATTTTCTCCGCACACTCGGAGCGGCTGGTTGTCCGAATGTCCCGATGGGTTCAGCGCAAACCTATCATGGGGCAGCCGTGGCAACCGCTCTCGTGAACTTCGTTTTCAAGAGTTTTAATGATTGAATCCGAACGGACACCAATTTTCACCTCGAAAACTAAAATTGGTGAACCTTTCAGCTGTGACCTGCCCGGCGCCCTTAATCCACCACGACTGCTACCGCAGGCGTTGCGAGCCGACCTGTCAGTCAATTTCCGACCCTAACGCTTGCCCTAAACTACCCAACATTTGTTTCCCCGGCTGCTACTGCCCCCCTGGGTTGGTGAGGAACGGCGACACCTGCATCAAAGCCTCCTACTGCAGGGACTGCGAGTGCAACGTTTTGCCCCATCTGCAGTACAACACCTACGACGAGAATAATTTCACCGTGACGGGGAATTGCGTTTACGTCATGTCCAGGGATGCCCTTGTCGGAAACAACGAGCACAAATTCCAGGTAATCGTGGATGTTCGGGCACAGCGTGAATTTGACTAGAACTATAAATGTAATACCTAAAGCTACAGTCTCCTCTCCTTCACATTATTTTCATAACTGACAATTCGGAATATATTCCGAGGAGTCCGGACTTTTTTTACACCCTATATAAACTGTTAACCACCCTATCAGACATTGACCAGTCACTGTAGGGCGTAGGGGTAGATTTCGAATTTGTCGGCCCATTTTGGCTTTTCGGGTTTAGCCATCTCACTTATGTGTTTGAGAGCTGAACGTTAAGGGTGGAAATCCGTTCCTCCAGGTGCTAGTGACGAATCACCCCTGCCAAAATAAAGAGGAGAAGATGTGCGTGGGAAAGGTCACCATCCTCTTCAACGGCCACAAGATCCACATCCTCCGGGATGATTTGAACAGGAAACTGAAGGTGATTGTCGACTCGGAGAGAATTTCCGACTTCAAAGAGCTAAAACCTTGGATGACTGTTCAAGAGACCATCTCCAAACACCTCAAACTGTTCCTCAAGAAGATCCAAATCCAAGTCAACGTGTACTACCCCTCGCTCGGCGTAGCGGTCAAAGCTCCTTCACATAAGTACGGCGGTAAACTCGAGGGAATTTGCGGTGATTGCAACAAAGATCCTGTCAATGACATGGCGACGCCAGAGGGGAAAATCGCGGGCGATGTGGAAGAGTTTGCCTTAAGCTGGTTGTACGACATCCCTGGGCAAACAAAGGAAACTTGCGCTAACAAACCGGAGGAAGTTTGCGAGGAGTTGCCCGTGGAGAAAGATCCCTGCGTGCAGTTGCTCGACGCGCACAGGTACGGGCAATGCCACCCGCTGCTCAGCCCGAGTATGTTCTTGGAGTGGTGCAGGAAGGACATTTGCGGGGGCCATGCAGACCAGGCTTGCAACTCTATCGGAGCTTACGGGAGGGAATGCCTCAACTCGGGATTCTGCGTGCACTGGCATTCGGACTTGTGTCCGGCCCAGACTTGCCCTGCGGACCAAGAGTACCAGCAGTGCGGGACGAGTTGCGCAAAGACGTGCGAAAACATCAAAGAGGCCAAAGCGAAGTGCAAAGAGGTACCGACGGACGGCTGCTTCTGTCCGGAAGGTAAAGTGAAGATGAACGGGACCTGCGTGGAGGAGAAGATGTGTCAGGTTTGCGATGACGAGGGCCACCACCCTGGGGACGTTTGGGAGAAGGATCCCTGCACGAAGTGCTCTTGCGAGGGTACGTCCCTTAAATGTGAGACGAAGCATTGTCCGTCTATCGAGACCGTTTGCGAGAAAGACTTCAGTCCTGTTAAGGTACGTCGGACGCTCACTTTATAACGAATGCTTAGCCACAAGTGAATGTTTCAAAAAACACAAAGACTTTGAGTCATTCGGCATACGGTTGCCGGAAAATATTCTCTTTCGTGCAAGCGCAAGCGCAGCGTACCCGCCCTTTTAATTGAGATTTTACTCTCCAGGTCCCAACTAGTGATAAGGAATGTTGCGAGAAATTCATCTGCGTCCCCATCGACGTCACTCCCAGTCCGACTTGCGAGCCACCGCAGAAAATCCATTGCGCTCCTGGACAGGTGATGAAGCTCGACCGAAAACCGGACGGCTGCCAGAAGTTCATCTGCCAGTGCAAACCGATAGAAGAGTGCGACCCGATCGATACAACAACAGACACTCCCTTGGAAGACGGGGTCGTCAAAGTCACCAACAACATGGGCTGTTGTCCCATAGTGGAGTTGGTCTGCAAGGAAGAGCTGTGTCCCGCGCCAGCCGATTGTCCCAAGTTCTACGAGCTTAAAAACTCGACGCTCTCCGGAAATTGCTGTCCCATTTACAGGTGCGAACCGCCTCCGGATAAGTGCATTTTCGAACCGGAGTACACCGCTGACGAAAAGGGAGGCGAACGACCGCGCAACCAGTACGAAAAGCAGCAAGTCCTGAAGAACGCGAACGACTCCTGGCAAGACGGCCCTTGCAGGGAATGCAAATGCCTCGGAGTCCCATCGACGGGATATCGGAGCGTCTGCACGATAATCGAATGCCCCCTCGTCACGGAATCGAGGGATTACAACGAGTACGTCTTAGAGGAAGTGCCCACTCCGGGTCAGTGCTGCCCGGGAATTAAGAGAGCGGCGTGCAAAGATGGGGAGGAAGTGTACAAACCGGGAGACAAATGGCACCCGAAGGGCGACTACTGCACCACCATGGAGTGCGTGATAACACCAGCGGGGCTGCAGAAGCAAAGGCACGTCATCAGCTGCGACACGACTTGCGAGTTGGGTTGGGAATATGTGCCAGCTGCTCCGGACTCGCATGAATGTTGCGGAACCTGCAAGGCCGTTGCTTGCGTAGTGGAGGGGGTGGTGCGCAAAGTGGACGAAGAATGGACTTCGGAGGATTACTGCACGAATTACTACTGCCAGAACACCAACGGATCGGTAAGTTGGCCTAAATTTTCAACATAAATCGAAACAAGAAAATCAAGTTAATGCTATTCCGCAGCTGCAAGTTCAAGCAATCATAGTCAACTGCCCGGAACTCTCAGCCGAACTAGTCAAAGAATACGTCATCGAATCGAACCCGGTGGAGGGCGAGTGCTGCTTGGACCGGAAGATGGTTGCGTGCAGGGTCGGCAAGTACGAGTACCAGATCGGGGAGACCTGGCCTTCGCCCGACGGTGACAAATGCAAGAAGGTCACATGCGTGAAGAATTCCCTGGGCGAAGTTTCCAAACAAGAGACGGTGGAAACCTGCAACAAGGAGTGCTCCAAGGGCTGGGAGTACAAGGAATCGAACACTTCCTGCTGCGGGGAGTGCGTTCAAGTCGCTTGCGTCGTCGGGGAAGAACTGAAAACTCCCGGGCAAAATTGGACGTCCGAAGACACTTGCACCATGTACACTTGCGAGTTACAAGGGGATCATTATACCGTCTCGAGTCACCAGGAGTCCTGTCCGGACATCGAGGATTGTCCGGAAGAAAACATTTATTCCAAGGGGTGTTGCAAACATTGCAACATGACTACCCTGGCTCAGAGTATGAACGTTTTCTTACATCACAATTCTAAATATACTTAAAAATTTCCAACATGCCATTATTAACATTTGTCTCCCACAGCTCAATGTCTACCGGAGGAAATTTCCCCCGCTAAATCGATTGGCCTAATCCAAGTCACGAGAGCTCCTCACGGACACTGTTCAAACAAGAAACCTCTGCAAGGATTATTCAAATGCGTGGGCTCCTGCCCTTCCTCGACATTCTTCAACAGTGCGTTTCAATCTCTTCTTCGATTCTTTCTTTCATTCACCGATCATTTCTTTCAAATTTAATAGCAACGCCCCATTTGTAAAACGTTTTTCCTTGCAGAATCCGGCTCGCTCGATTCAACGTGCTCGTGCTGCAGAGCCACAAAAATGCACGATCTTTCCGTTGAAATGGAATGCGCAGACGGGCACCAATTCAGTTTCGACGTTTCGGTGGCTACAGAATGCGGTTGCGAAGGTTGCGCAGCCCAACAGCCCACCAAGTCAGCTTTCGTCAAAGGAGGATGAGCGTATGTTGTAGTTTGTGAAGAAAGTGCCCATTTAAAATGGGGATGAAATAATATTTTAATTATAAATTCGAGAAAGTCCTTTTTCCACCCACGCAAATCACAACGAAACAACTCATTCGAAATGTACGAAAACGTTTGCTGAGACGCCTCACAATTTTAATAGCCCTCACACAGTCAATATGACTGATCAACAACACGTGTTCAATATTAATGATCAATAATATTAACCGTGTGAGGATGATTATTGTCAATAAAAGTCGGTATTATTGATCAATAATATTGATAGTGTGTGGGCTCCTTTAATCTCAATTCCGCATTGAAGAATATGTTTTGAAAGGTCTGAGAAAAAATTAACCTGCTAATCCTTTAATAATATAGAAAATCATACAATAAATGACTTAATAGAAATATACGAGGAAAATACCTTATCTAAATTGGTGGACGCTGATGCGCATCCCGATGCAGTCCTTGCCGATTTCAGCCACTTCGCAAACCGTGCAGAGGGAGCCTTTGAATTGCGGGAGGTAGCTGGCGCCGCAGAGGGGGCACTTCTCCTCCTGCTTGCCTCTGTAGATCGGCCGGTAGGTGGCGCCGCAGATGGCGAACGGGTTGTGCTCGTCGTACTGCATCTGCAGCTCGTCCGTCAAGTTGCTGTCGCACGCAACTAGGATTTTGCGGGCCTGCTGGGCGACCTCCGGTCGCGGTCCCAGCTCCAGTAGCCTTTTGGCGAAAGAGGCGGCCGTCTTGAAGTTCTTCAGCTTGAAGAACATGTTGAGGGCGGTGCGCAACGTGAGGATTTGGTGCACCGGCTGGAGGTTGCAGTGCGTGAAGTAGGCGGCCATCTCGCACTGCCGCTTCTGCTCTTCCAGCGTTGCTTTGGGCATGCTCTTTCGCAGCGTCTCCATCTTGAGGCCGACGATGTACTCGCGGCAAATCTTCAAGAGTTGGTTGGCTTCTGAGATTTCCTGCTTGTTGTCGACGACCAGGAGGGTGACTTGCAGGAGGAGCAGCTGGAATTTTTCGATCGCCTCGGTGAACTTACCGCCGGTAGTCAGTTGGTAGCAGGTTTGCAGCATTTGCACCAAGTCGGTCAGTTTGAACGCGACGACCGGCAGAGGGCTCTTGCTGTCTTTGTAATTGCGCTGCGGGTAGCTGAATGTTGACGGGATGTTCGTCTGCCAACTGGAGATGGTTCGCGAGCTGCTGAACATCTTCATGAATAACTGTTGGTAAGGTTTGAAGTTCACCGCTCCGATTTGATCGTGCAAGAGACGGCAGGCGGTTTCGAACGACCCGGCCATAACATGGTCGGAAGCCAGTTGCGAGTTCTTCGTCCACAGTCCGGCAGAGGAAACGCCGTTCGTCGGTAGATGGACGTATCCGCTGTCGGATACTTGCACGTTAGCAGGACCGACGTCCGGAATTTCAAGGTCGGCGTCCTCCACGTCCCAGCCGGCTTCCCCGTCTTGTCCCGGTTCCTTCGTGTCGTGGAATTCCTCGTTCTCCTCGTCGTCGTCGCCCCATCCGCTTTCTTCGACCGCGCCTGCCTCAATCGGGTCGAAGGTCGTGGCGGCGGCCGGGCCTTTGGCTAAGGCGGCCGTCTCGAAGAATCCTCGGCTGACCGTGAGCAGAGGCCAGTTGGACTCGGCTTGCTGGATCGGCGGAGGCGGACGCAAAAGTTTGGCGTTCGGATCGACAGACGGTAACGGCTTATCCCCGAAATTACCGGCTAATTCCTCGGCGGTCTCCGTGAGCCCGTGGGTGGCAGCCGTCAAATAAGCCAGCGAATTCAAATTGGATTCCCTCAAGATTTTGATGCGCTCGGAGACGTCGCCCAAGAGCAGCGCCCCGTGGTATTGAGCCGAACGCTCTTTGCGGATTTCCGCTATTTTGGTCATCTTCCTCAGTTTCTCGAGATTCCCGGTGATAAGGTACAGGAAGGAAAGTTTATCGAAGCTCTTCGTCCGTTGGTAGCACATTTCGACCACCTGGTGGTTCCCGTGCATGAGGGCCGCGGACGCCAACTGATCCCAACAAGCCTTGTCGTTGAGGGCTTTGGCCGCCTCGAGGGCGATCTCAATGTTCCCGCATTCCAGCGCGAGCGAGAACCGGGTCTTGTCGTCCTTCACGAAGTGCAGAGCAACTTCCGGGTAGCCCTTCTGCTGCAAGTACGAAATGATGGCTTGGCCGACCAGTCGGGCGTTCCTGACCATGTACAGGACTTCCTCGTACTTGTGGTGGATCAGCGCGAGTTTGAATTTAAACTCAGTCGGATCGATCGTGAGCATCCTCGGCTTATAGTCGCGGTCCAAGCAGAAAACGTGGTTTCCCTTGACGCGGGTTATGTAAATCGGCAACTCGACGGTGCGGATTATCCCGTGATCCCCGTTACTCAACGTGTATTTAATATGGTTGCTCGTCGTGTAGATGAAAACCCCATTGTCGTCCCAAGCCCCGGATTTGACCCTAGTGCTCTCGTGGATCGAGCACAGCGACTCGAGCTTCCTATTGCAAACCGTAACCGTATGCTTCGCGAGCAGCGCAATGTGGCTCATATCCGAAGACCACACGACGTAGCGGCACTTGGCTATCTTCACCTGAGCGAGCGTCCGCTTCTGCTGGACGTCGAACAGCGTCACGTAGTCCGGATCCCGCAGCAGGAGCATCCCAGTGCCCGCGTAGAAAATCTCCTCGCAATTCGGAGTCTGCACCTTCTTAGTCACCTCGTTCTTCAAATTCTTTATGACCAACTGGTGGCTGCGGTCCAGCACGGCGAAACGGTTGCGCGCGACCCAGAGCGCCGTTATCCCCGGAGACCGCTTGCTCTCGACCTCCAGCACTTGGCTGTCGGACTCCGCATCTTTAGGCACCGCGTACAAATCATAAACGCTGTTATCCAGATTGCTCGAGCGGGTGCAAAGCAAGACCGCGTTCTCCGCCGGGTTGAAAGACATGCTGTAAACTGGAGTTTTTCCTCCACCGCGGATCTGTATGACGGGCACATCCTTCGAGGTGGTGAAATCCAATTTCCTCAGGAAGCGCTCCTTCACGTAGTAGAGGAGGTTCCCGTGGACCGTGTAAGCCGGCCGTTCGCGCTCCAACTTGAACACGATCATTCCCGAGTCGTGCCCAGCCGCGAAGAGATTCAGACTCGGATGAGAAGTCAGCACCCAGAACCGCTCATGCTCCCTTCGAAACGTGTGCAGACAGGTGCGCTTCGCCATATCCCAAATCCTGATGCTCTTGTCCTCGCTGTTGGACAAGAGGAGTTCCTGCCGCGGATGGAAGAGGACGCAGGAGACGTTGTTGTAATGGCCGCGGCAAGTGTCCACTTCCCAGGCCTTGGAGTCGTTCATTCTCCACAATTTTATCTGGCGATCGTCCGCTCCGGACACTATGAGCGGTAGGGTCGGGTGGAAGGTGGCCCAGTTGACCCCGCGATCGTGGCCCTCCAACACGTGCTTTACCACGGCATCGGCTTGCCCAAACAAATCGGTGGCGCCTGGGTTTTTCAAGTGTTCTTCCAACCCGCCAGGGCCTGGAGCGACGTTCTTCTTTCTGAGGCCTGTAATTCATTCCCCACTGCAGACATGTCGTCAAGTCTAATGGCTTTTAATTAGACAATACCAGTATAGTTTTTTCGAGACGGTTTTATTCATTTTCGTTTTCTACGTAGAAGTTATTTTGTTCTATATTTTTTATTCGGTTGAATTTCTATTGTTATACTGTGAAAGTTGTTTATAGTAACATCGTTTATAAGGACAAGTCGCTTTTAATCACAAATCGCTTATAAAGACAAATCGTTTATAACGACAAGGCACTTCTAGCGACCTGAGCTCAGGGTAAGATGGGACATTACAGGAATAAACAACCATATACCCGCCTTACTTTCTCGAGCGGCATTTCTTGATGTAAAGAACCGATACATTTTGTGTTGTTAATGTACATGTGGTGAATACTACATGTGGAATATTGATCCAATGGGAAGACGGGTGGTGGAAATGATTTTTAGGAACGTAAGCCATCGAGCTACCACATAAATAGTAGAATAAAAAAGCAAGGGCATACCTGAAATATCCCAAACTCTGACTGTCTGATCCAAGGAAGCCGACACCAACAAATCCTCACTGGGATGGAATATGGCACACATAACGTAATGGTTGTGCCCGGTCAGTACGCAGATGCACGTGCGGCTCTGCCAATTCCATATCCGGATGGTCTGGTCGTCCGAGGCGGACACGATCCACGGATACTCGTGATGGAACATCGTGGTCCGGATATAATCCAAGTGTCCGAGCAACGTGAAAATGCATCGCTTCTGCTTGTAATTCCAAACCTTGATCTTGTAGTCGTCGCCTCCGGACACGAAGAGCGGCTGCTGGTTGTGGAAACAGATGCCCCGCACCGGCCCGTCGTGCTCGTCGAACTTCTCCAACAGTGTGCACATACGGTAATTCCACAACTGGATGACCCCGTTGTGCAAGCTCGCCAGGATCCATGGCCTTTTCGGGTGGAAGGACAGTCCCTTCACCCGGGCCGATTTCGTCTCGAATTTCGTCAACATCCCGACAGTACTTGACGCCTATCGGTGCTTCGCTGTCAACTGTTGACGTGTAATTTGAGGTTAGGTGACGTCTGTCAGATTTAGCTGTCAAATCGCAGGGTTGCCAACATAACGGTAGTGAGGACCTTGTGAAGACGACAACGGTAGCCAACCAGTGGCTATAAACAAGCGTTATATTAAAATTTTTAATTAGGTGATTTGAACAATATTAAATTCCTTAAGTTGAACCAATGGTTTAAAATAGGAGATCCCATAATTATTTTGTTTATTTTGGAAAAGATCTGTGAAATTTAATTATCGACTTGAATCAATACTGTTGGTAGAAGTATATTCCTAGCTTCATCTCAGACTTGACAGTTCTAAACGTCACATGGGGTTTGGCGGGAATTCCGAAGTTTTCGATTTTCATCGCTCGCTAATGATTGAAGAAACGTCGGTTGGACAATTTTAACTCGAAAATGGTATTTTTCTAGTCTAAGAGAAGCAGAAAAAGTGCTCGAAACGTTGAAATCAACCGATTTCTAGTGCCTATGGTACGTAGTTGGCACTTTCGGTGACACAAGTGTCAAGGCCGTTCCTGTCTGCAAATAATTACGTTTACGTTTTTATTCAAAAATAATCGTCGTGAGGGTTCCGAGAGCCCCAATTTGTTGTGAGTAAAATTCAGGAAATTGTCGTGAGAATAATTCTAAAAGGGATTGTCGACTGTTTGAGAGCGCGTGATGTAGTGCACTCTTTGCTTGCGGGATCGCTTGTGATTAGACTTTGAAGCGTTATTTGGAATTAATTATCGCTGGTTTGAGACGATAATCGCTTTATTAAACGGTGAGTAATGTTTCGTTGCACAATTCCAGTTGTTTGTGATTTTAGGTTATGTATTGGAAATGGTTTTGTGCGCTTGATCCCTAATCATGTTGGAAGGTCTCGCTGCGTGGGTTTTGAATAATTATTTGGGAAAATATGTGGAAAATTTGAACACGGACCAATTGAGCATTGCATTGTTGTCAGGTGATTATAGTTGTGATTATTACTGTCTTATTAGATTCCTCGGTAAACGGTTATTTGAAGACTGAACACTTTCTTTGGACTGGAAAAGGTTAAGCATTGCATTTGCGTTATTAATTGCAATTTTACTGAGGTTGGTTGCATGCGAAGTTTTGACCCTTTAACGGCAGTTGTCATCAATAGGGGATCGCGTTGCTGAATAACTCTGGTAGTTAAAGGGTTGAATCTATTATATTAATTTTTAAGACTGTTTACACAAAAATGGAATTTCCTTTGACATCAAAACGTATTGTATTCCAGGTGAAGTCGAACTCGAAAATCTACCCTTGAAGAAAGAAGCTCTTAGACATATCGGTCTACCGCTGGCAATTAAAGCTGGTTTTATAGGCAAAGTGAAGCTTCAAATACCTGTCAGGCAAATTCGATCTGCACCATGGGTCATTGTTATAGAGCAGTTATATCTTGTGGCTACGCCTCTGCCAGTTCACGAGGTTAGTGCATAATTTAATTAAAATTTTGTATTGGCATTTTATTGAGCAAACTCTGAATTTCAATTTATATCACTTGGCTGAGTAGGTTGCGACGGCTAGACGCCCTAGTTTTTTAAATTGCCCCTAAACATCTTATTCCCCCTTTTGAACCACCGGAAAACCAAATCAAGACTGTTTGTTTCTGCTAAAGTGGGACCCCGTAACGGAAGAACTGGCAGCACAAGAGCTAAAATTAAGCGCCCTGGATAACCTGGAGGCGCGCTGGCGGCTCGAAACGGACTCCAAAGAAAACACTAGCACGTACTACGCCTCGACCTATTCCTCCTGGCTGAGCTACGGCACCGGTGTTATCACGGACATAATGGAGAATCTGCAGTTGAAAATTAAAGACGTGCACCTCCGTTACGAAGACGCTTACAGCATACCCAATCAACCGGTCGCTTTCGGGGTGACCATCGAGTCTTTGTCGGCGCAGAGCTGCGACAACTACTGGGTGCCTGGATTCGCTCACGTCGAGAACACCACTTCCTCCTTCAAACTCTTAGACATGCAGAAGTTGGCGATTTATTGGACGGCCGTCGACTACCCGCAGCTGTTCTCCAACATGAGTTTGGGTTCTCTTTTGGTGGCGATGTCTCCGGGCGAGAGCGGGAACCACACGGGTCATTACATCCTCCCGCCGGTCAGCGCCCAAGCTCACATAAAACGCAACAGGAGCGAGCAGCCTTTGCGCAGTGCGGACGCTCCGAGGATCGCATGCGACTTGCAGCTGGAGGAAGTCCCGTTAACGCTGGCCGATTGGCAGTACGACCAAATAGTGCACTGTTTGCGCGGTCTGGACGATGTCACGCGGCTAAGGGCTTACAGGAAATACCGGCCGAATTGCACGATTAAGGAGGATGCGCGAGCTTGGTGGTTGTACGCGATAAGCTGCCAGTACCCTGACCAACAGCCCGCCATTTGCAAGCCCCGACCTACTTGGGAATCTTGTCGATTGCGGGCGAAAGAGAACGTGGAGTACGTCCGGATTTACACCAAAATTCTCGTTACGCCGACAGCAGCCCTAACGGCTGAAGATAAGAAGGTTCGGGACGCGGTCGAGTGGGGTCGGGACTTCCACGAGCTTAAGACGTTGCGCGAACTGGCCATGCGCTGTGTGCCTAAGGAGACTTGCAACACAAACAACGGTAACTCCGCTGGGCGGAGCATGCTGGTCCGGTGGTTTCCCCAGTGGATGGGCTGGTATTCGTCTCCACCGAGCGAGCAGAACGCGGCCGCCCCGGAAACCGCGCAACTCGAAGGCGAAATCCTCAAAGCTTTGAGCGACTCCGTAGACAATAACACTCTACTGAAGAGGGACACGGTTTTCGGGCAGTTCTCCTTCACTTTGAAGAGCGGCACCTTGAGCTTTTGCACGGCGCAACAGATGTACAAGGACACCGTGCCGATGCTCGAGCTGCAATTCAAAGCTCTGTGCTTGAATATACTGAGCAAGCCGAGGACCGCCTCGCATCAAGTTGAGCTGTCGCTCGGCGGGCTTTATTTGCGGGACAAAATCAACCCGAATTCTTTATTTCCCGTTTTGATCGGCCCGCCTGGGCACGATCGATTCGGGGCGATCGGAAGGTCAAGAGGGCCGAGTCCGCGGGTTAGTGTAACGACCAGACCAGAAGATCTAAACGACTACTTCTTGTATTTGTCGTACGAGAAGAGACCAGAAAATACAGGCTGTGATTATAGGTGAAGACTCATTTATACATTTTTTTTATTATTGTAGATGATTTCAACAATTATTAGAAATTGTATCGGCTATTTTCACAGAGTAATCTCTATTCGAATGTGCTCGTTTAGAAATAACTGGTTCAATCACTAACTTGTACAATTGAACGATTTTCTTAATCCTCGCATCCTATTTACATTCTCGCATTTTCTTCAGGTTGTGTGTAAAAACGAAATGCTTAGACGTCGTTTACCAACCTACCGCTGTGAGATGGCTGCTTGAATTCCTTTGTCTTCCGCATAAACGCTCCATCACGCACTCGCAAATTGAGGCTATGAAGAATAGGACGAAGAAGGAGTTTATCAAGAACTGGGAACAAATTTTAGATGGAAAAGTGGTGAGTATTCGTTTCCGCGCGCTAATTCATACCTGTGCACTCGTCGAATTGAATTGTTTCAGATCGCGCGCAAAAGTTGGGAGGTCCAATTGGACATCACGGCTCCGCAAATATTTTTCGTCGAGAATTTCAGCGATTCCAATTCCGCCATGGCCGTAATCGATTTTGGAAGACTGCAATTGCGGAACAATCCGGACTTCGATGTTGTGCCTTTGACGAGTGAACTGATTACCAAGGAAAGTGAAGACGATGGTGAGCGCTTTTCAAAAATTTATTTGGTATTACTCACATAAAAATCTACATGTCTGAGGATTTTAAAAAAATATCTTGATATTGATATTACTTAAAAATTTCTAGAGATGTTCATGACTCCTTGTTCAACCCCACCCGCCAGTGAGGAAAGCGATTCCGAAGCGCGGAAAACTCCCTTGCCTCGACCGACCGACGTATACAACACGGACAAACTGACTGAGAATAATTTGCACAAGAAACTCTACGACAGCTATCAAGTCGAGTTGACCGACATGCAGATACTGATAGGGCGGGTTAAAGACAATTGGCGGTACGCGCACAACAAAGGGACGTCCACTCTGCACGTCCTCGACCGGTTCAATATATCATTGCAAATAGAGAGACGGATGTTCCACACTTGCGACCCGCTCTATCCGAGTTTAACGTTAAACGCCAACCTGCCGAAACTGGTGGCGCACTTGAACGAGTTCAAAATCGCCTCGGCCAGAACCCTGGCCAATATAATATCCGCGAGCGGTTTACCGTCGCCGTTGGCCAACGCGGACGGTTCGGATGAAGTCGATACGACCAGAGACGACGACGAGTCTTTGAGCGTCGACACGAGCTCTGAAATGTCCCGTTTGCTGACGGTGCAGTTCACCGTGGACCACTTGGCTCTTGAAGTGCAAAGCCGAGGGAGGAGTGTGGCGGAACTGCAAGTTTCCGGCGTGAAAATGGCTTTCACCAAGCGTCCAATCGATGTTAACATAACACTAACGGTGCACAGTTTGTTGCTTGTGGATGCGCTGCAGACTTTCGGACCGGACTTCGAATTACTCATCGCTAGCCACAAGCACGTCGGAATGGACTCGATGTCTGGGAGTTTGAGAGACAGCGAGCCAACATCTCCGACGTCTCCGGGTAGTCCAGACCCGACTGTAACTCGAGTTAACGCGACGTCTCCGGTCGCTCTGACGCAAGCTTTGTCTTCTTTGGCTTCTTCACCGCCCCCGCTATTTACCTCTAATAGAATGGGTGCTGCGATTTTAGACGCCGAAGCCCTAATAAGCATCGAAGTGTTTCTGGTGACCGGGGAAGATCCCATTCAAGTGGCCAACATACAGTTCAACAATCTGGACATCATAGCCAATCAGGAGACTATAGTCGAGTTGATGGGGTTTGCGAAGCGAGTCTTCCCCGAACTGAAGAAGCAGAAGCCAAAAATTTTCAATGCTCCTGTGACGCCGTGCAGCAGGCACCCGTCGACTGAATCGCTGTCGCAAGCTACACCCAGATTGGGAACGACGGAGCTGAATTTCGATTTCCACCGATTGAACGTGCTGTTGCTTCGAGGCGTTGTCAAAGATGGGACCGTTGTTGGGAAAAAGATATGCACAGCTACTATGAGCGGAGCCAAGATCCAGGCTACCGTAGAGAGCAGGGTGGTTATTGAGGGGTCTCTCGGGGGACTGCAGGTTTTGGATTTGACTCCCGAAGGCCACATGCACCAGCGGATCGTGAGCGTGGGAAGAGACCCGCTTTTGGAGAACATACACCCTTTGTATATTATGTCTTCGAGTTATAACCACGGAGAGAACGAGGCCTTCAGTTTCAAGATCGTCAGGCACTTGGATTCGAGTTTGGAGCGGAATGGTAATTTTTCAATTCTATAATTTATTTCCCCAACACATTCAACACAGATGAACCTGCTGCCTTTTTAGAAGGACATCGTGCAGTTCAGGTTCATGAGGTTAAATAACTATGGGGCACTAATTGCAACGTGGTTTCGTATCTCACTGGAGTAACCAAAACTTTATTGTAGATTCAGCGGAAATTACCGTCCGCATGGCGTCCCTATGGTACACACATTCTCCACAATTCGTGGTTGAGCTCCAATCTTGCGCGACGGAATTCAAACAGTACTTGGCGAATTTAGCCAGATCAATCAAATCGGCAGCCACGGATATGGCTTTGGGTTTGGTGCATGCACGGGCGGAAGCGTTCGCTCAATCCTTGTACATGAATTCTCGGTTGTCCGCGTCCATCTACAACAGCACTTTTTCCTTCACGGATATATCCTCGCCTAGGAAACGAAGAAAGAGCAGTTCCATGGACCACAGTTTCTCCGGATACTCATCAGTGCGCGATACGGTCCCCCAAACGCCGTACAGTCCCGTGGATGATTACACCATCGACTTGAAGTACGTAATGGTTTTTATGGGAGAATTTTGTTTAATTGTTTATCTAAACACATTTTGTGGGAAACATTCCATCAGGCCATAATGGCTCAAGTTATTAAAATTCCAGACTTGATATCGTCTTGGACAGTCCCGTGGTCGTATTGCCGAGATCCAGCAATAGCCTTCAAGTATTTGTGGCCCACTTGGGCAAAATTTCCGTCAACAACAAGCACCACGCCGAAGGAAACGATTCGTCTAAGGAAACCCAAAATGAGTATTACGACGTAGAAGTTAGGGATATGAACCTCTTTTCTTTGGATACGACGACAAGACGAGTCCCTGGACCTCTGTAAGTGGTTTGGATATTTCAACCCTTACCATCCAAGTAGGATCACAAAATACTCTGTACCAAAGACTAGGATAATAATCATTTAGTTTAATTAATTTAAATAGGATAGTCTTTGTCTGTACTTAACCTGTTAACCCGTTGAATGCTGATGACGCGCCTAGCGCGCATTTGTATTATGGAAAATAGCGTTGTGAATAATTTGTTCGCATTCAATGTTTTAATGCACGTGCCTTATCGTAACTTAATTTTCGACTAGCAGTGGCATTCGAGAGCAAATTATTGCAATTTTTCAGGATGAACCGCCCGGAAATTTTGTACAACTGCGATTCGTTGGCAAAACCGATCCTCCATGACACGATCCTCCAACTGCACGCCGAACGGGAAATCGCCATCCCACCCTCCAGACACGAAAGCTACTCCAATCTACTACTGGACGATGATGAAGACGAAGGGGAAGGCGATAAAGCGAAAAGTGCTGAGCCGAATCAGTTCGGTTCCGAAACGTTCCTGATCACCGGAAGCGTCATAACTTCCTTGAAAGTTTCTTTAACCCGGTCGCAGTACGAGCAAGTCCTCGACACCCTCCAGTGGTTCACGTCGTCTCCGAAAGTTGAAGACGTCCAGAGTAACAAACTGCAAAGGGGTCCGACAGCTCTAACCGACATCACCGAAGAAGACACGGGCGTTAGCACGTTGAACATGGATCCTCACGTTCGGGCCAAGCTTTTCCCTTCGGTGAACCTGGCGAAGCCCAAGGAAGCGCCCAAAAGCAACGTAGCTGTCAAACGTGAGTTTATTTTTTATTTACCGAACTCTTTTCTAACAAGTTTTCATTACCTTCAGAACGAAGTTTTCATACTCTTCAAAACGAAGTTTTCACACTCTTCAAAACAAAGTTCTCACACTCTTCAAAACGAAGTTTTAAAAGGGTATATTGTATTCGTTTTAGTATTGTTCGAATTACCTATTTTCACCATCGAACTCCGAGGCGACTCCCCGATGGGCGAGCAAGGCCTAGTCGACTTATCCTTCAGAGATTTCACCTTCGCCTATGAGAAATTCCATCGACACGAAACCAACATTCAAGTGAGAATGCCGAGCCATTTGGAAAAGTTCGCATTTTCCCCGTCAAACTCTTGCAGGTTTCGCTCCGATCGATTTTCATGGAGGACCTGCTGCAGCCGGAAGGTTCCAAACAGCGACTGATGGTTATCTCTTCCTCGGGAGACGAAGCTCCCTTGGTTTCCTCGTGCATGTCTCGGTCATGTCCGGACATCGTGGGAATGCAGCAAGTGGAAAATCTATCGCACGGTTCGCTGCCTGATCACTTGGAAACAAACAGGATTTTAGGCGTGGAAATTCAGAAGGGTGCAGCGACGAATAACAACTCGTTTTGTCCTTGCACTCCGCCCCCGTCGCCGAGGGAGCGACCGCAAAAAAATTTGGTGCTGATTTCCACTCTAATGGTTGATCCGGACGCTCCAAATTTCGAATCTTTCTATAACTCTGTGAGTTTCTTTTGTGACGACTGTCTTTTGCAATTCAGAAAACCACTCAGAATGCAGGTCTCAAGACGTAGTCGATACAGACTAGCAGTCCCAGCCGTTTTCCTTGCAGAGAGATTAGATAAACGTGTTAATTGAAACCACACGAGGAATTAATAATTGACGGTTAAATTTAAATTCCATATGCATTTAGTAATTAAAAATTCAACCGGAACGGGTTCGATAATTTACTCCTCTACAGATCCAACGCTCGACTTCGGTAGATTTCAACTGCCTCGACTTAGTCGTCAGCGTGGAATCTTGGGTTGTAGTCTTGGACTTCTTCAGCGCCTCCGCGTCGGAAGCCAACCGGCAACACGAGGACCACAGCAAGCAGAGTCGAGAAAATACCCAGCAGGATAATTCGAATAAGGCGGAAACGAACGTGACAGTCCGATCTTTGACGATGGTTCTGGTGAAGCCGGACCGAGACGTTGCCCGGGCGAACATCTCCAACGTGGAGGTGTCCGTCAAGACTTGCGGGAACACCCGCAAACAGGTCGAGGGGAAATTGGGTTCCATGTCGCTAAGCGATTTAACGCTGCACGGGCAACTCTACCGGGAGAGGTTCCTGACTTCCGGAAAGCAAGCGTTGCACTTCAACTACTTGAGACACGCCCCGAACGAGCTCAGCGCCTACGATAGCCAACTGAAGCTGAAGATGTCTTCGGTTCTGTACGTTCACACGAAGAGGTTCATTTCGGAAATACAGGCTTTCCTTAACCATTTCACGCAGCTGCAGGCCGTGATGAGCAGCATAAGAGCTGCGACGAGCGGGCAGAAGTTGAAAGACGACGTGTCGCGGATGTCGATTATATTCGAAGCGAGTTCCCCCGCTATTCTGCTGCCCGTCAGCTCGAAGAGCTCGGAACTGCTGATAATCGACTTGCAAGAGCTGAAGGTCACGAATTGTTTCAAATATTCTGGGGAAGCCGGTACCGTAAGCGTGGAGGCCGAACCGGATGGCAAGAAGTGCTTGTTGGACGTTATGAACATTGATCTGCAAAACGTCAACTTGTACACTGGGTCGAGGGAGAGTGATTTCCGGAACGTCGAGAATCCGCAAAACTGCCACAAATTAGGCAGTTGCTTGATAAAGAGGCGGAGCGCTTCCCTGCTGACGGAAAAGTGCCACCTACGGCTCCAAGTCGAACGCAATCTCGAGTCGAGCTTTTGCCATAACGTTCCGGATATGAGCATTCACGGGGATCTGTCCACTTTAGACGGTACTTTGGATCTGTCTCAGTACCAATTAATTAAAGGGTTGCTCACGCACAATTTGGGTGAATACACCGAGCACATCCACCCTTCGGTTTCCCCTCCCCCGGTTACGGCTGAACCGACTATAAGGGAATTGTGGACTCTGACCTCTCTCCGCTTGGACTTGCTGAACGTCACGGTTCGGTTGCAGATTAACGGGAAAACCACGCCCCTCGCTTGCATCAACTTCATCAAATCTAAACTGACGATCGAGTCGTTCAGCAACTTGAGCCAGGATATCGACTTGATTTCGCAGGAGATCCTGATCGTGGACACGAGATACGAAAATTTCCCCTCGGAAAAGAAGTCGAACGTTTTCACCAACATATTGCAACCGATAAAAATTTCCCAGAAGTCGGGTTCGGTGCAAGCGGAAATACACAGCAGGAAGCGCCAAGATAAAGTTAAGTTCACCATCCTATTGAACAACATGCGATTGATGGCCGTTTTCGATTGGTGGGAGGCTGCGAGGAAATACATTCTGGAAGATGGGGATGAGCAGCCTTCTAGTCCGTTCCACCGACCGGCCGTTCAGGACAAGAAGAACGACGTCCCGTTCGAGCTCAAACTCAACATCACCGATTCTGAAGTGGTCGTCGTGGAGAACACAGCCCAATGGGACACCAACGCAGTTATTTTAAAGAGCACCACAATAATCATGTACAAACCGAACGTCGTGGAGAAACCGCTCTCCTGCAATTTGAACAACTGCGAAATGTACTCTTGCGTCTTGGGCATGGAGGAAGAAACGGCTCTGTCGATCATCGATCCGATCACCCTGAACTTGGACGTGAACAAACATAAGGTGCTAGAGGTCCAAATGCACTCTCTGACTGTGCGGCTCTCCTACTACGACATGAAGATGTTCATGCAGATCCTGAACTCCCTTCCGAAGCAGATGTTCGACAAGAAAGACAGCCATTCCGGCAACGTCAAGGGACAAATAGGGAAACTGACTGCGTTGGGGTTCGGCCCGGAAGACTGCGTGAAGGCCTTGGAGCTGTGCGAGCACAAGCTGGACGATGCGGCTCTGTGGCTCACGCAGAACGCCACTTCGACTTTCGGTCAAGGGGCGAAGGCGCACAAGGGGCCTCTTAACCTTGCGGCGTTTGAGGTGAGGCAATTTTCTCTAGTAAATGTTGAACTAAAGGAACATGGCAAATGGAAAACATTTTCAGGTGAAAGCCGGTTGTATTTCTATATGCATCATCGATGATTGTGGCGACGTTGACGTCCCGCTGTTGGAGATTTCCTTGGGAAATTTATCGCTGCAAAAAGCCATCAGGAGAAGCGACTCCGATCCGGAGGAGTTCACGGGAAGAAGCGGGAAACTCGAATGCTCCTTTGCCAGCGACTACTACAACCGGGTTTTGTCCGGTTGGGAGCCGATCGTCGAGCCATGGCAGTGCGTTATACTGTGGGATTACCCGAAACTGCCCAAAAACTCCTTCCAAATAACCGTCGAATCGAAGGAAATTCTGAACTTCAACATCACGTCGACGCTGACGCAACTGTACAAGCAGGTCAAGGAGAGCTGGACCCAGGACTATTACAACGTTAAGGAGGCTTCGAGTGCGAAGGTTGTGGGCGGTAGTCCCGAGATAAAGAGGAGGATGCCCTTCATACCTTTCGCGTTGAAAAACGATACGGGTTCGGTCTTGAGGTACACTACGTTCATTTCTAATAATAACGAGAATAAACTGCAGCTGCAAGCGGACGGGAGCTGGCCTTTGGTTCTTCCGGGGCAAACGGTTGCGTTCAAATTCAAAACGCACGGTAATAACTTTTAATATCAATATTAAAAATTATAAATAATAATTGGAACGGATTGGAATGAACCGGCCGTTATAATTTTATAACTTTTTCCTCAGACAAAATAAGACATAGTGATTCCCATAAAATGCGCCTTCACCAACTGTGCGTCCAAGTGGATGGCTATCAAGTTGTTAATCCTGTTACGGTGGATAAAGTTGGGATATATTTCCGACATGCATACTGTATACAACACAGGGTAAATAATTTAGTAATTCACTTCCACTAAGTTTACGAATTTGCATGTAAATTATGAATACCTAATGAAATTCGCGCGAATTTGCAGAATAAAATTGAATTACCACCGGCGAGAATCGTATTTGATGTGGCGTTAGAGGGAACGGCTAGGAAATTGGTGACTGTGCGTTCGGCGCTCCTATTGGTGAATAAATTGCCAGAGAAAATAGAGCTGAGATTGGAAAATCAATTACTCATTGATTCTAGTGAGTAATTCATGTCTATTTTATAATTTTTATGTATGGAGGCATTATAACAATTATTATAATTAATATTATAATTGTTATTAGTATTATAATTGTTACTGGTATCATCATTATCATTAATAATCATTAGTATTGTAAAAGATAATTATTTTTAGTTTAATAACTGAACCCTATTTGAATTCAGTTTTATTTCCAGCAGCAACGAAACCCCATATTTTACGACCGAACGCGACATACTCGATTCCCCTGATTCACGCTCACTCCCTAATGAGCGTGCGCCCCTCGAGCAACAAGTTGATGTACACGTTTTCACCGCAAATCTCCTGGGAGACGGCTTCCCGCCCTAACGACAGCATCCACGAAATGCGGGCGTGCCACACGAACAGAGGACATTTATACAGGTTCTGTGTTGAGCTGCAAAGGGAGAATTATCCGGTCGACAGTGCATCCGCCGTATCGGGAGTGATCGGCCAGTGGCCGCAGCCGGGACATTCGATCACTCTGATGCCCACTGTTCTCCTGGTGAATTTGTTGCCGATCGATTTGATGTTTAAAATCACCGAAGGCGGCGGGAGGATCCCAGCCGGAACACAAGCACCGCTCACTTTCGTTAGTTGCATTGCCAATATTCCGTAAAAACACAAACATTTTGGACGGAAATACTAAGTATATTTGATTGCCTTACAATTGTTCTTGTATTGTGAAAATCTATTCTAATTCGTTAACTTTTTTAAAAGGTTGACACGGAAAAAGCCATTCAACTCACGGTGCATTTAGAAAACTTCCCGACAAGCAGCGTTTTGGTCATCCCGGCGGGCTGCTCCACGCCGTTCTCTTACCGAATCAAACTTGAAGATAGCTCAGGGAGGAAGCTGTACCTCATGGCTGTGATCACTCCACACGTTGAGTCGAAATTAAAGGTACATTTTTATATTTGGTGATCAATTTAATTAAACAAAACTCCAATCCGATTTTATCTTCACTGAACGTGGACTGGCACGGTTACCTCGCAAAGAGTTAAAGAATACAAAAATCATCAGTCTAAAATTTATAATAAAAACTTTGCAACATTTTATTTTCAGATCACTATTTCCGCCCCTTACTGGATCATAAACAAAACCGGACTGCCTTTAGTCTTCAAGCAAGGCGGAGTGAGTTCTGAGACCGCTGGACAATTCCAAGAGCATGAAGTAGCTAGGATGGTAGCGCCTTTGTTATTCAGTTTCTCAGATCCAGATGCTAGCCCAACTGTTGTCGCCCGGGTTGGTACACACGTCATACCAGATGGAACAGCACAGGTATGGTCATTCATCCAGATACCGTCCATTAAATGTCTATTTCATATTCTACAGTATTTCCGTATGGTATCTTCTAGAACTGTTTGTTTAATACTTATCGGAAAAAAGATATAATAACCTGTTACGTTATTTTTTGGACACACTGTATTTCTCAAACGGTACGTTTGGACATTTGTTCCGAATTGAAAACATTGCAGTGGTGCCAAAACTTCCACCTGCAACGCGGCGTCCAAGTGAAGAAGCTCCGGGTGACCCTGAGGGACGGCCGGCCCGATGTGGTCTTCCTCGTCGGCATCGAAGTGCGCACGGGCCGCGGCAAATACCGCTCCACCAGTATCGTCACCATATCCCCCAGATTCCAATTGTACAACAAGAGCTCCTATCAACTGCTGTTCGCGCAGAAATGCTTCGCCCTCAACTTGAACGACACCCGCAGTGGCGTGACTTACATGAAGGCGATGCCCGACTGCTACATGCCGTTCCACTGGCCCCGACTGGACAAAGACCAGCTGCTCTGCGTCCTCATCCAAGACGTCCCGGACTGCTGCTGGTCCGGAGGCATCTTGATAGACAGGAATTACTCCATGCACGTGAACGTGCGGGACGCAAACGGACGAATGTACTTCTTGCGGTTGGAGGTGGTGCTCCAGGGAGCCACGTTTTTTGTGGTCTTCACGGACGCGGACACCATGCCTCCGCCCATGCGGGTGGACAATTTCTCGGAGGTTTCCATAACGTTCGCCCAAACTTGCTGTAAAGACAACGTGCAGCTGCAGAGTCACGCTAGGGCTCACTCCAGCGTGCCGTACACTTGGGACGAGCCAACGGGTTCGCTTTCCATTACGATCGTGGCGCCTGGCGGCGTGTCCAGCACTCACGACATAAACAAACTGGGGTCTTACCGCGGACCGACGTACGAAAATTTCATTTACATTGCTTTCACTGGGACGTTCAAAAGGTAAGTTCGTAGTTCTTATTATGCTCTTCAAAACGCCGATTTAAAAGATTTAAAAGAGTGTTCGTTATTTTCTTCTGTATTTTACATCGCAGAGGACGTGACGTTCTCGATCCGCTCGACGTGGAAAGTCAAGAACTCGTACTGGACGTTTTGAAGGGCAACGAGGTTATTCTCTCCCGGAAGCAACAAGGCCAAAGGTCTCAGCTGTGGCGGATGACTCCGACCGGCCAACTGCAGCACGAGGGAAGCAGTCCGCCCTCTCATCCGCAACAAAAGAGGAATAACACGAACATCTTGGTCTTGGACATCGAGGGACCGGCTCCCCAACCCAGTTCATATTGCAGGCTGATTCTCAGACGTCCAGACCCGAGAAGACAATCGACGCAAACCTGGAGGTTCACAGAAGAGGGTCGCCTGTGCTGCGCCCACAACAACATGTGCGTGCAGGCGCAAGACGGATTTTTCGGTTTGAGACAAGGTGCGTAATCCGCCTGTTATTTGCATGATCCATCTTACCAGAGGGCCAACTCGTCTGTTACAGGTCGTGTAGCCAGTTGGCAACAATGTACGTATGTCGGTGTGGCAAAATACCATATAATAACCACTATCCCCACAAAATTATTTCGTAAATATACTGGCTCTTCGAAAGAGTTGCTAATTTTAACTTAACTATGTCTCGAATATCCCCAGAAATACGAAGAGAAATTGATATTCTAGACCTAGACTCTAGAATAATATGATATTGTGTATTATGGAATAATGATTTGATATTCTGGACTCTAAAATATTCTCGAGAATATTAATTTCATATTCCGGACCCACGAAATTTAGAAAAAACCATCCATCAAAAATGGAATTACATTTAAGAAAACGGACGTAATCAAGACAATTGTAATTAAATGTGAAATTACAATCACCCAGGGAATTCGGCCGTGTTGGGACTCCCCCAGCCCATTTTGCACCGAGTCACTGAAACAGGCATCCCGATTGAACAAGCGATCAGTCGGCAACGTCTTCGACCAGGCTCCGGCTTTCTCACGGTGGAAATCCACACGGACGGTCCTACGAGGGTGCTGAGCATAAGGGACGAGAAGGAGAAGGCCGCTTACGCGATGCCTGACGAACGGGACTGGTGCAGCATAGCGGTGCAGCAAAGGCCAAACATATTGAAAACCGGAGAGGAAGAGGAGGAGCCGAGCAGTGGAGAATTGCAGTACACAGTTCGTATTGCAGGTTTGGGAATAAGCATAATTTCCCGGGTGCCCCCGCAAGAGTTGCTGTTTGCCCAGTTCTCAAACATCGTTGGCCAAGTGACTCTGGCTCAGAGTTCGAAAAAGTTTTGCATCAGCGTCGAGCACATACAATGCGACAACCAACTGTTGGACACTTCAGTGCCAATTTTCTTGTACGTGACGCCACCGGGTTCGAGGGGAGGAGAAGACCCTCAGAATAAACTGCCCGCTTTGGATTTCAGTGCGGAAATGCAACCGAAATTGAATGAGAATGCTGTCATTTTCAAGGTATGCTCAAACAATCTAAAATTCCATTGATCCTCGACTGCATTTTGAACTAAATTGTGAATACAAAACCTTCAATATTTTCCCCTTTGCAGTATTTAATTCTACGGTTAAAGAAGCTAACCATCCAATTCGAAGAGAGGTTGCTCTTGAAACTGTTCGCTTTCGTTGGCTCCAACTCCAAAGAAGAAGAACTCTACAGCACGGACGAGAATGATTACGAAACCCAAAGGATGCTCACTGAAGTGTCGGGAGCTCACGCAAAGAGATACTATTTCGGAACGATCCGCTTAATCCCGGATCAAATAAGATTAAGCATGAAAACTGCTTCGAAATTGCCTGCACACCTCCAGGTGATCAAACGGAAACTTGGATTGACCCTAATCAAATTTGAAGACGCAGCTGTAGATTTGGAACCGTTCGTGAAGTACCATCCGTTCGAGACACTGCAGTTCCTTGTGTACTCTATAATAAAGCATTTCAAGGATGTAAGTGTTATAATACTAATAATATAATACTAAAAACATACAGCATGACGAATACAATATACTCTTTTTAAAACTTCGTTTTGAAGAGTATAAAAAACTAATTACGTTATAATTGAATCGTTTATTTGAAAAAGGCACTACATCCCTATTCAAATGAGCCCTTTTTCCAAATAACCGGTTCATTTATTATATTAAAATCAGCCTAACTACTATTTCCTTCCAGGAATTGCTATGGCAAGCCGCTATCATACTAGGTTCAGTCGATTTCCTCGGCAACCCCGTTGGATTCATGAACGACGTTTCCGAAGGTGTTTCAGGCCTAATAAACGACGGAAACGTTGGGGCTCTGGTGAAAAACGTCACCCACGGTCTCTCAAACTCAGCTGCTAAACTAACAGAGTCCTTGAGCGACGGCTTAGGCCGCGTCACCATGGATGACGAACACGAGGAAATGAGGCAGAGAATAAGACAAGTCGAATCGAACAGTGGCAAAGACCACCTAATGGCCGGCTTCAAAGGCTTAGGTTTCGGAATTTTGGGTGGTGCGACGGGAATTTTCAAACAGGTCTACGAGGGAGCAACGAACGAAGGAATCCAAGGCGTTTTCTCCGGAATCGGTAAAGGCTTGGTCGGTGCAGTCACCAAGCCTGTGGTTGGTGTCCTGGATTTGGCTTCGGAAACGGCAAGAGCAGTGCGTGATTCGAGTAGGAGGTAAATTTCAATTTCAATTGAAAATCAATTTAATTTAATTTGAAAATTACTTTCAACTTCAAAAGAATTGAAATTTTAGTCGCTCGATCAAATTTTCTTCCGCAGCTCGAATCGATTAGTTCCTGACCGCATCAGGCCTCCCCGTTGCGTCTTTGGAATGGGCGGCTTGTTACCTAGATATTCGCTCAAGCAAAGTCTAGGACAACAAATCCTCTACATTGTCAACGATAGAAATTACGATGAACAATTAGTTTCGTACGAAATATTGAGGAGCGGTTCTGAAGACCTAAGATTGATTGTTTCCAACGAGTGGATTCGAATCGTTACCAGTGCTGGAAATCAAAATTTCACTACTGTTATCGAGTGCAGACTAAGGTGAAAGGAATTTTAATTTAATAAATACGTTCTTCAATTTATAGAACATGATTATTGAATGTGTTCTATTTTATTTTTTAATTCGTTTCAGTGAATTGGAACAGTGCCAGCCTGTTATAAGCAAGGAAGGTTCAGAAACCAGGAACTACATAGAAATAACCATGCACATTTCCGGAACGACTGCGGTGCTGATGTATCCCGATCCAGTTAAGAAGCCTATAGTTCGCTGCGAAACGGCTGATTTAGCTAAAGACGTCTCCAGGCAAATAAACTACGCGAAAAGCTTGTACGTGGAGAGGCAGTTAACTTTAACTAACGATAATTCACCATCAATTGAAGACTGAATTTTTGTGGTATGAAAACCATTTCCTTGAATAAGTCCTGCTGTACATTGTGCGCATTATACCCTTCCTTTTATTTGTTGCAACCATTGATTTCGTCTTGGAGCGCTTTCTTAATTCTGTCTAAAAAACAAATAAATCTAGGATTACTCGTTTTTTTATGAAACATATAATGAAAGGCAAAATGTTAATTTTGTCTTGACCCTCTCAAGCATTAAAAATCAACTTTTTTTGCGCATTAGCGATGTCTTAATTGAGGACACCTTGCCGGAGAGGATTTTGAAAAGCCATTAAACTTAAAAATCATGTTCTTTTTTATGGTTGAGTCTATTCGCATTTTGTTAGTTGTTTCTTTTTATTTCTTCCATGACTTTTCAGTGAACTTTTTTCACACTTACTTGGGCGAATGCCCTAATGATGACTTATAGTTACGGGTAGGCGGTCACGACTGTAATTTCGGTTTTACTTCTGTTTGCTACTTTCCCTTCCAATCACACATCTGTAAATTTGTAGATACTGTACAGTTTGCAAATGCGAAATACCTTATTTATTTTATACCAAAGAATGTGTCGATGATTCATTGGAAATAAAATTGTTTCGTTTCGATTTGTGTTTAAATTCCTACATTCTCCGATCCATTAATTAAAAAGCGTTTTTAGTCAATGTCCATACACACTAATGCAAATGATCAGTAGTTTTTTCCAACGTTCATAATTTTTTAATATTTTCTTTTAAATAGCTATTTGAATAATGATGCAACTTTAATAAAGTTAAAGCAAAATTAAGTTAATCATAGGAAATTAAATTATTTTTGAACTTGAATTATCCGGGACAGCGCGTACGCAGTCCCGACTACCAAAAATTACGCGCCCGAGTTATCCGCATTAGGGATAATCGCAGGGGTCAGCCCGACCGAAGTGCAATGGAAAGGCCTCGCCCTGGGGGAACCGCCTTAATGATCACGGTAACCCCTACGCCAGGTAAGTATGCGTTGCTCAACGTTTCATTTGCTAGTGCTGATTTTCACTTGATGGGATGTTCGCGAGATGTAACATACGGCACCCTCTCGCCACAAACACTTGCACTATAACGGTTAAAAAAATTACAGATCGCTTACAATGCTACTATAATAAAGATAACTATAAAAATCTGTAATTTAATAAATTAATAGAAATTCTATTGTATGCTAGAGGGCGCCACTCTCAAACGTCAGCTGTCAGTTATCAATACGATTCTAACCTAGATAAATTTAACTTCAAAATCCAACAAAACGATTCGATTTTATATCAGTGTACTAATATTTAGAATATTTTAAGGCGTTTAATAGAAATTAAGTGAGTAGTAGTGTCGTGTCCATTAAAATGCCGAAAGTTGTCTCAAGAAGCATAGCTTGTTCCGACACAAAAGACCAAGAGGAGTACGGAGACGAGAAACCGCTACACATTTATTATTGCCTCTGCGGGCAAATGACTCTTATATTGGACTGCTCCATAGAAAAATTACCGTTGCGTAAGCGTGATGGCGCTAGAGTGTTGGACAATGCGAAGCACGCACACAAATTTATGTACGATCAAGACGAGACGGTGTACATAAAACGACCGGAAGGGATAGAGAAGCAGTTTAGGTTGAAGTGCAAGAAATGTGGGTTGCTCTTGTACTACAAACACGATTTGAGTAGTCACGTGAGCTTCATCGTGAAAGGATCGCTGACTAAGTCCTCGAATGAGAAACCGATAACGGACATTTACAACCAGGTGGCCATAGAGAAGCCCAAGAAGATAATGGTCACTAAACACACTAAGAATATGGGGAAATTCAGTTCGGTCACTGTTTCTACCATCGATGAGGAGGAGGATGAGATTGAGGCTAGGGAAGTGGCGGATAGTTATGCTAATAATGCCAGGATCATCGAGAAACAGCTGGAGAGGAAGGGGATGAATAAGAGGAAGTCGGAGTCGAAGAATGCGGTGGATTCGAAAAAAGTACGAGGGACCCTAATCGATAAGTGACGGAAGGAATTGGAAATGTATATATTTTTTTAATTATTATTAACTTTTAATTTAAACTTCTAAAAAAATTGGAAGTGTTTTAGGTAATATTTTACCTTAAGATGTAAATTAAATACAAATAAGAGGAAATGTTTTATTTAAAAAATCCATGTTATTTAACATTTTATCACTAGTATAGAGGTTGGGTTTACTCAAATTTTCTGAGATTTCACCATAAAAAAAACAATTATTTCATTTTACGTAAAATTTATTACTAGTATAAGCTGGGCTTGCTCGAATTTTTTTGCCTCGCAGGCTCACTGCATAAGGCAGCAAAGCATCCCGCAAATGAATTCCTCTTGCTCCAGGAGTCCATGCTTTTACAGTACATTTTTGATCGCGCCATGGCGTTATTGCTATCCATCCTAAAATTGAATATCCATCTATTACACATTTGCCAAATGAAGTTGATATGTGGAATGAAACGAGTGTTAGCAATCATATAGAAATATGTTGCAAACCATATTATGCATACAGCATAACAACAGTTACGGCTTTGCTTCAAACAGTTGAAAAGTGTTTGCAAATCATAAACAAAATAAGATTTACCTGCACTAGATAAAACAACATCATTGCATGAAATCTCACTATTAACTCCTGTAACATTGAAAGTCTTCGATGCCAACTTAGGCCACAACTTTAAACGCTCCTTGTTGCTAGTCGGTACTTTAAACACCACCGAACCTAGTAAGGCTTCGTACAATTCATCAGCACTCTCTAGCCTGCATATGGTGATGGGTAACGAATTGGAACAGAATACGGTGAATTTGGTAGACAGAGGTCCTTCAATCAAATCCAAGCGAGCTAAACCACCAATGAAAATGCTACTTCCAGGTCGTATACCGAACGTTTTCGGTCTCAATATTTTGTTGGGAAAAACGAGTGTTAATTCCTCAGCCGTTAGTAAATCGGTTATTTGATCTGGTTGAACAACACCAGGTGTGTCGTAACACCATTTGTTCAGAGCGTATTTAGGATCCTTATCGTCGATTCCGAATCGTTCTTTAGGAAATCTACCTTGAACGTTAACGGAAAATGGGTCCAAACTAGCACTACCCGTCTCTTCAGTATTAACACTGAAAGTCCTATCGAGGTGTCCTATTAAACTAGCGTATCTCGGATCCTTTGTTTTCTTGAGCTGATCGTTCCTCAGTCGATTCTCTTGCTCGCTCAATTTTCTAGCAGATTGTAATCGTTGTTGTCTCACGTGCAACCTCCAACCCGTCGGCCTCATTATCGGGAATTTGAGTAAATTTAAGGTTGTGCCAGGCCAAGTGCTGGTCGTAGCTCGCTGGATTAAGTCTCCCGCTTGCACCTTACAATAATCAGACTGCAATAAAGCGTTGTATAAACTCGATTTCCCTACGTTAGTACAGCCGACCAAAAACACGTCTCCTCTGTACTGCCATTGAGTTTGGAGTTCTGTCACTAAATCTTCAATGCCGAACCCAGTTTTAGCTGAAATCAAGGCTACGTGTTTGATGTTGGTAGTAGTGAAGCCGGAAAGCATCAAGTTCTGTTTTAAATTTTTTCTAACTCTCTCTAAGAATCCTTTGCCGTCTCGAGGCAACAAATCCACTTTATTGCCAACGACAACGATAGGTCGGTTATGGCCTATTAAATCCGGAATTCCAGGCCAAATAGAGCAAGGGAAATCGAGTAAATCCACCATGAGTACTACTAGGGCTTTCCTCTTTTCGGAGATCGTCATGAGAACTTTGGGGTAGTGATCTGGGGAAACTTGGACTTGCAGGGCTAAATTGTGGTTTTTCAGGAAATTACATCTTTGACAGATTATCCCGCTCAAGGGAATTCCTCCAGGTTTGTCATACCCTTTATATATTTCTGAAGGAATATACCCTGGGATCGTGGTGTCCTTGCAGTGTAAATGCGCCCCACAACCGCTACAAGGAGTATTGCTGATTTTCAAGTTTGGATTTGGAGTCCCATAATTCAAGCTACTACCATAATCCACAGACTCATCGCTGTAATTCGCATAGTTGCTCATCCAGTTCTGGATGTCATCCGAAGTGCTGGTCTTCAGCCGTTCATTCACTTCAATCTCAATTAATTTTGAGGTACCCAGTTGCGGTTCTTCATTGAATACTTCATTCGTGTCGTTTATTCTTTCATTTTGTGCGAAAGGCAATTGAATCTCTTCTGCACGGTTCGTCTCGTCTTCACCTTCTATTTCGCAACGTTCATTCGCTTTGTCTTCCGAATCTGAGTCGTATAGGTACTGCAAACTGATTGGAAGCGGTTGTGTGTTTCGTAACTTGAACAACCTCTCGTTTTCCTTGTACTCTAACTTTTTCAATACCCCTTGGTTCCGTCTGTATCCCAATTTCAGAGTGCGGCTTTCCAAGTAATCGCTGTACAAAATTTGGTCGTCGTATTTAGAAATCAACTTATCCAGCCTCTCCTCTTCTTTGGCAGGATTCGCAGAGACGCTCAAACACCTTTTTAAATTAATTATAAGCCGCAATGTTCGGTTTATTTGGGGAAATGACGGAAGTCTCGATGAAATCATAGTTGATTCACATTTTACGCCTTGCAAAAATTAACGAATGCAATCAGAACGGATGACTGCGTAAATATTGTGGAAAATACTTTTGGATTTTTAGGTTAGGAAAGATATAGGTTAGAATTTTTGACATGCTTGACATTTTCCACGGACTTAAAGCATTGACCTGTAAGGTCTATGACTTAAAGTTAAGTGCACGGACATTAACTTAAGTCCATGGCCTTGAAATTAAGTCCGTTGTTTGATTTTCAGTCTGACCTGCAGTCCTCAACTTTTCCGTTTTGACAGTGACAGATGACAGACGTCAACGTCATATATCACTTTGGAGATGTCAAAATACGCAAGGGAACAAAGGGATGATAAACAATAATGTCGTGTCAAATAAAGTTGACAGCAAGTATAGTGGATGTCCCAGCGATAAGGAGGTGTTTATTTCCAACGGATGATCTAAGAGGTTGGTTTTTTAATATTCCCCTATGGTTTTCATTTCTAAATTTTCTGTACGTCTCTGGTCCAAATTTCTTAAGCTTTTGTTATCCAATATTTAAGCGAAAATTTTGTCGAATGTATCCAACACCTCCTGTGGGGTGTTTGACACTTTCGCATAAAGAGCCTTGAACTGATTCATGCTTTTTGTGTGATCAATTACGAAATGGGCAAAAGAGTTGTGCACGTTTGTCTTGCTGCATCACCTCGTTAAAAAGTGATCCGTGATGTTAATTCGTAGCATTTTAAGGTTCGGATAATTGGTTGCACAGCTGCAAGTTGTCTGTATCACCAACTGGAGAAGTTATAGTTGTAGCTAACGAAAAGAGGATTGTCGTATTGACGGGTCGCTGGGATAACGGAAGTGGCTTGAGTAATTTTCAAATAAACTTTTCTGGCTGTATCGATGAAAATGACGCTATTAAATCGGTGTTGTGTTTGCCTGTTGTTGCACAATCACAAAGCTCGCAGGTAAGAATAATTCTAGCTAAACGTTTTAACATTTTATATTGACCCGTTATAGTTTTAATATTATGCTCAGGTTGGACCAGATTGGACTTGTCTTTTAATTGGTTTTGAGTCCGGATTTGTTCGGTTCTACACGGAAAATTGCACGTTACTCCTTGAAGAGCAACTCCACAATGAACCAGTTGTCAATCTCAAATGTCAATCGCAACATAGTCCTAGGCCTGATATTAATTTGGAGTTGAAACCGGAAGAAATTTACGTCCATTACACTACTACCGTATGTGTTTTGAACGGTGTGAATTTATTCCTCTCTCTACGGAATCTTAGGTCTCAATTGGCTAGAGGTAAATTTAATCGCACTCCCTTTCACCTATAATATGTGTATGAAAATCATCGGTTTTAAAGAATAAAAATTTCACAGTACAAGCTTCCGGCAATTCTCTTGAACTTCCAACTTCTTCGATCAATCCAAAGAAATGGGGCTTCACGGAACAAGCAACAATCACGGATTCCACGGTTGTCGGTTTAGATCTTTCCAACACATTCGATCACTTGATGACAGCCTCGACGTGTGGAGGATACGACACGAAATACCGTGCGATGGCCCCCCATAACAATTTGGTTTTGGCTGCGGGTGCCAAACCGTTTGTGGGCTTCCATTACGCTTTGGAAGGCGGACAACAGCCGGTTTTGAGTGACGTAGCCAAAGCCGTGGCCAGCAAACTGAAATCTGCCCTGCCGTAAGTTTGAAAAACTTCCATTGCAATAATTAATTCTAATATAAACAAGTCCTTTAGACAAAAATATGAAGAAAATTCATATAAACATGGGTTCTCCGAAGCTCCATTACCGAGAATTTTTGAACGGCCAACGAAATAGTACCTTCATAATAGGAGATAGAGAAAAAAATTGGAGAAACCACTTTTGACCACGTTAGATTTCATACAGGTAGTTCAGTAAAGAACGTAAACACTCTGTTTGAAATATGACATGGTTAAAAGGACCCATATTTATATGAACTTTTGTTCATCTTTTGGTGTGAGGAACGTGTTCCTGAAGTTGGGTCAAACCTCACATGAGCACCCTGTATTATTGAAAGTCGGATGTACTAGAAATAAGTTTTGGATAAAGCAAGAGCAGAATCCAGATATGCGCGATCGTATTAAAATTTTTTGGCTTTCTTGAGAACACACTGTATACGTACAGAACGGGTGAAACTTGTGAAGTGAAATTAAGCGGAATTACCGGATTGCAAGCCGGCCGGGTGCGTAAAGTATTATTTCCAAACACTCAGAATTTCCTCAGTGGATGGTTAACGGGCAGCAAACCACAAACCGAAAAGCAGACTGTCACCCTCCAACCGGCCGAACCGATGGGTTGTCGGTTCGGGTTGTGCGATCTACGCAGAACGGCCTCTTCGATAACGCTTTCGCCCGATAAGAAGCTTGCGGTGACGTCCGACGCCCTGGGTCGAGTGCTCCTCGTGGACGTCCACAAGGGGATAGTGGTGCGGATGTTCAAGGGTTACCGGGAGGCGCAGTGCGCCTTCATCCAGGTGGCGGACGAGAGAAAGACGAAGCACCGCTCGCAGAGGCGGGTCGCCCTGTTTCTGGTCGTTTACTCGGCGAAAAAGGGCACGCTGGAGATTTTTACCGCGCAACAAGGTTTCCGCATCGCCACCTTCACCGCTTCGAAATGCAGCCGACTTCTGTACATAAACTACGGGTTGATGGGGTTCAGTTCCACTTCGAAGTCGAAGTACGTCTGCAATTACACCTGCCTCCTTATGGACAACGACGGGTCGATCAAGGAGATCGTGATTCCCTTTCATTTCGCTTTGACGGAGAAGAACAGTAAGAGGGCGCGGGACATCCATTTGTACAAGCGATTGCGGCAGCTGATTAAAGGAGACGACTTCGAGCCGGAAAAGTTTCTCACGGAAGCTCTCAACACCTGCTGTGAATTGAAGACTACCGAAGTGAAAACGCAATGTTTGGAGATGCTCATTTACAGCAAGAATGTGAGCGCTGAAGTTATGTTGAAGTGCGTGGAGTGGCACTTGGAGAAAATTAATTCCCTCGAACCGAACGAAGTGGACGGCGAAGTTAAACAACTGCAGGTGTTGTCTTCGAACGTGACCGCACTTCTGCACTTCTACAACTATTCGATCCGAGGGGATTTGGACGTGGAGAATGGGAATTACGACGAAGAGAAGTCGACGATCGGAGTTAAAGAAGTGGCCAATTTGCAAAAATTGCTCGATTTGAGCTCCGCCTGCGAGGCGACCAAGAGCGACTTGAAAGTGTCGTTCCACAAAGATCGGGGGTATTCGGTTGCGGAATTCCTCGGTTTATTCGACTTAACCGACGACGAGGAGATCCGGTTGAAGGGCAACGGTCTGAAGAGCGCCGTCTTCCAAGGAGGCGAAGTCATCTTCGGGAAATACATAACAAGAGGGTTGGTTTGTTCGGAGTTTCAGTCGCACGTCAAGGAGAGCCGGATCAAACTCGAGGACCTCTTCAGACTCCTGCTGGTCTATTGGGTGGATCGCTCGTTCAATTTGGACAGCAACTTGGAAAAAGAGATGGGCAATTTGAGTGCCGTGATCCACTCTTTGGCTCTTAGCGGGAACATCGAGGACCTGGTGGTCGGGTATAATTGCACTTCGAAATTTTGGAGTGGCATCCGTGAGATGCTGGCTAATTCTGATCGGCCTTTCCCCGCGCTGATGGCCGCGATTCTATGCAGATCGGTCGCCCAGAAGATCGAGTTGAAGAAGGAGCTGGAGCAGTCTGGGGCCAGCGTTGAAGAAGACATGGAAATTTGGGAGAAGATGTCGCAGGAAAACTGCCAGTGGACTTTGCTGATCGGGGAATTGGAGGACATATCACTTTTGAACGTTATTTTAGCCAATAAACCTCGAGTTGCTTGCAGCGTCTTGCCTCGATTGGCGTACGAGAAAACGAACGTTAGCTTGAGGTACGTGTTGGAAAAGGGCAAGGGCTGCGTTAGCGAGTTGGTTGCTCAGTGGTTGGCGATGGGCGGGGTGGATCCTCGAATTATCGTCATTAACGATGCGGTACGGCACGAGGCGGAACAAGCGCACGAGGAAAATCCAGGTGCAGACGTGGCGGTGACGGAAAAAGAATTGGAAGAACTGAAGCAACCGGTTTACGAGAAATTGAACATCCTCGTGAAGCAGTTTCCCTACAGTTTGGAAGGAAGCGTTTTGCTGGGGAACATGTGCTGGGAGTACGCTTTGGCCTGGCAGAAGGACATTCAGGACATAAGGAACTTGGAAGCGGCAATCGCTTGCTTGAATCACATTCCCGATTGCTACGTCCGCGAAGGTCTATCCAATTTAGTTTGGAACACGCATTTAAAAATTATTTTCGAATCCGCCTGCAAGCTAATCAACAAAGTGGGAAAACTTCCGAAGGAGAGGTTGTGCAGACAAGACACGGGACTAACCGACTACCAAATCACCTTGTTCGTGACGCTATGCACCAATTTCTTCGACCACTTCATGGAGACCTCCCAGCAGTGCTACAACAGCCAAAAACAACCGATCCGCTTCGAACCGCTTTGGGAAAACGGTCCGCAACCCCTCATCGAACTTGCGATGGCCCAAAACCAGATCAACTACGATCTGCTCCATCTGCACTACCAACTGAGCTTGTGCATCCAGATGGTCACCACTTTCAGCGTGAAGCAGAACCGACTCGTACAGAATTTGTTCGAGTATTCGGTCATCTCCGCTTTCTTCACCGACCTCCAGAATAAGACTGCAGTGAGCTGGACCAAGTCCGACACCAAAATTAACATGGCCAGGGCCCAGTTCCTGGTGAAAATAGTAGCGGCTTCCGTGGAGACCGTGCGCCACACGGACAACGCAATTTATTCGGTCGAGCACGTCAGTTGGATGGCGAAGTGCCTCTCTTTGGCCCGAATATGGAACTTGGACGTCGACTCTTTGAAGAGGTACCAAATCGTGCGACTGTTCAATGGCGGATTCGACCTGCTCGCTGAAGAACTGCTTCCGTCGATCAGCGAACCGGCTAAAATTGGACCGGAATTGCTGGCCGTTTGCGGAAGGAGATTGTCCAAATACCTGGCGTCCAGTCAGGATTTGGCTGAGAAGATTACCGCTTTTAGTCCTGCGCTTACTGTTTACTTGGAAAAATTGGTGAGTACCCTTTATTTTCAGTCCCAATTCCAATTTTAGTAGAATTAATGAAATTTCAATTTTAGTGGAATTAATGAAATTTCAATTTTAGTAAAATTACTGAAATTTTAGTAAAATTACTAGAATTTTAGTAAAATTACTAGAATTTTAGTAAAATTACTAGGATTTTAGTAAGATTACTAGAATTTACTAAATTACTAAATTACTAAAATTTAAATTTCAATAAATCACTGAAATTTAAATTTCAATAAACTACTAAAATTTTAATTTTAGTAAAATTGCTAAAATTTAATTTTTGGTAAAATTAACATAATTTCAATTCTAATAAAATTGAAACTACTCATTTTACAAAAATAAAAATTTTAATCATTCTACTAAAAACTACCCCAACACGCCTAAATTTGCAGAATGGCGAGTGGTGCGCTCCCAGCAAATTAGAGTCCATCATGACTTTAGCAGCTCACTGCACTCGATCCATCCCTGAAGGCCAAAGCGACCATAAACTAGCCTCCCTCATGTTAGACGCATGTTCAACTCTACAGGATATCCAGCGATAATTGGAACTATTTCGTACGAGTTAATTTTTGCTCGGAATTAGTCTTAGCGAGGATATTTTTTAGAGTCTGTTGAACGGCCGTATTTTATATAAAATTTTATTTGTAATATAGTCGATTCCCTTGTTAAACATAAAGTGTATGAAAGACGACGGTATATTTACTCCATACTCCCGTCGTAGAAATAAAACTAAACGTATAGCGTATAAAATTTACATTCGCTCATCGATGGTATAGAATTAATGTTAGACTTCAGTCACAAAAGCATAGTGTCCCTGTGCAAATTACAAGCCGTCTTCTTCTCATTGCCAATCACTATTTGTTTCGGGTCAGTCGGGACTGAGCTCTCATCCGGTGGAGGCGTAATCAGATGTGTATAAACAGGAATCTGTAATGCAAGCAGAACAATAACTCTTTAAAAATTTCGTTTCGAGGAGAATCATAACTGAAAGAGAGTTGAAAATGTAAAAAATATAATAATCTTATAAAACTGTTCTGTGTAATAATATTGCAGATGAATCAATGATTGTACTGTAATTAAACCATAATTGAGTTGACTTAAATCAAAAAAGATCTCTCACGTAAGGGAATGACGTATCCAAAGTGAAATCGTTCATGTGAACCCTCCTCTCTGGTAGTTTGAAATGGTTCCCCAAAATAGGATCATCCACCCTCTTCCCGTAAACCCCAATGGTGTAATCCAATTGCGTCGCTTCTTTTTCCGCTAATTTCTTCTTCTGTTTTTTAGTCAAAGGGCGATCCCAAATTCCTCCCACTAACACCTTAAAGAGGACAAAATTATTCTAAACATATATCGGCCAGCCCAATGGACCGCATTATTATATTTTTTTAAATAACGGGATTATACACTTTAACGGTATTTACGGAGACCGCGGCAGTTAAGCCGACGTCCCTCAAAAACCACAGCACGCCACTGTTCTAGATTCTTTTCGTCAGTAATAAGCATAATTGAATGTCAATAAGGTATTATGAAAATTGGTGGCGCCCACTTTAAAAGTTGTCGAGCTAGCAATTCTCTTGAGATCCGGAGGAAACTGGTACTCATGTTCGGGAGACTGAGGATTATCCGGGTCGATGTTGATCCACTCTTTGAAACTGCCCAATGTTCCCAAATACCTGCCTCCCAGTGTCCACAATCGAGCTGTGTGGTCAGCGCTTGCGCTGCGATTTTTTGGAAAATTATATTGTTAATTTGATTGTTACGTCTAGATGGGTGCACCAAAAGGTACACCTTTAATTGCACCCATAGAGGTATCTCCAGCGATAATTTAATAAGTTGATATAGGGTAGTACCTCACAATCATCTCCGTTTCATCGACGTAAACCAACTTTGTTATCAGCACTCGATGCCCCTTGAAACTGTTGAGCAGCACCGGCAGCGGCTGCCCCCTGTGGGTGCGCTTCGCCCGCCCTTCAATCAGGTCCTTCCACAAGAAGGGAAACCTCAGCCTGTAGATCGGCATGAAGATGCGCACTTCGTGCTGCACGCAGTAGTTCTTCATCAGCCACGTCTTCACGTACCCCGCGGTGGTGCCCGTGAACAGATACTCGTTCTCCTTATCGGTGGCCATAGCCATCACGTAATCTCCGGCCGTGTGGATGGCGGAGAAATGCGTCAGATACCCACCAGCCGGATGGTGCGTCCACACTTGGACCAGTCCCGTTTCCACTGCAATCAGCAGACTCCCCACGTCGGCCTGCATCGGCCTGGACGAGAGGAACAGCATGCACCTGACCGCCAAGCCCCGTTTTTGGATGAGGCCTTCGGGAACCTGGACGATCGAAAGTCTCCTCGCGCGGTTCTTGTCGACGTTGGCCAAAGCGGGTCCGGTCGCTGCTTTAGGAGGCGGCGTCCTGTAGATGGTACCCATCCGGCCGCGTTGCCCCGGCGCCGTCGCAGTGGCGCCCGCGGGGAGAGCTTGCTCCCTGCGAAGCTGCTTCTTGTAGTGGATTTTGATTCTGTCCAGGGGAGTCTCCACATTGAATTGCTTATAAGGCTGCCCCGTTTCCAGCCTCCAGAAGAGCAGCTCTCCAGTGTACGAGCCGGTGGCTAAAGTTTGCGGAACCCGGGCCACGGCGCAGAGCACGTCTTCCGAATGCCGCGTGTCCCACGCTTTGCTGAAAGACCCCCCGGGTCCCGCGGCTCCACCGCTCTCCAGAAACTCGGTGACGTGGCGGTTCCAGCCGATGGCCAGAATCCTGTTCTTCACCCAAATGACGGAGGTCACCTCGCAACCGGACTCGATCCGCATGTTCCTCAAACACGTTCCCGTGTTGAAGTTCCACATTTTCAAAGAACCATCGTGAGCTCCGGTTAGGAGCAAATGGTGGCCCGGATCGAAGGTCCCGGCGGTGATCTCGACCGGAATCTCTTCGCCCCTCAAGAGTCTCGTGTGCGCGTCCCGCACCACGGAAATCCTGCGACCCTTCCAAGGGTCCCAAACAATGATGAAACTGTCCAAGCCGCAAGTAACGATCACTTTAAATAAGGGATTGTAGAGGATCACGGTGACAGCGAGGGAATGCGTCTGTCCATCCGTGTGTTCCCCGCTCTGCAACGGCCGGAGGAATATGGTGGCGATCATGACGCACCCGAAAATAACGAGCCGATTTTCTGGGTTGTAATTGAAGGTCATGTCCGTCTTCTCGCCCAGTTCCGGAGGAAGCTCCACGTACGTCTGCAGGCACTCCTGCGTGGACAAATCCCAAACTTTGATGCACTTATCTTTGGAAATGGAGCACAACTTCTCCCCGTTGTCTTGGAAAATGAGCCCTATAAGCCCCGCGTGGTGCCCCACCAAAGTGATATTAGGCCTAGTGGTGACGAAAGGATTCCATATCCTCACGGTGCAGTCAGGACCTCCGGTCGCGATCAAATGCTGCCCATCGGCCACCGCGAAACAAGAAAACCCTTTGGGAATCTTGAACTGGTAGTTGGTCTTCCCACCTATATCCCTTATGCACATGGACACAGCGGAACAACAAGCCACGCTTATCACGCTGTGCAAAGAAGGATAGTAAAGCACTTGGCGGACCGAATCCAAATGCATGTGCTTCGTCTCGACAATCCGAAAACCAGGCTCGAAGCCCTTCTGCACTTTCTCGTACCGTACGCTGTTCAACGGCTTCCCCGGCTTGCTCTTGAAAGGCCCGCGCCCCACAGGCGAGAAATACACCAGCCGAATGCTACCCCCCATATCCCCCGCGATCAGAAACGACTCCTGATTGATGTCCTGGTGGTAAATGTACCCCAACGCGCAAACGGCGTCCTCCAAAGAAGTGAACATCACCCTCAGTTCGAATTTCCTCGCCGACGTGTCGTAAAACCTCAAATCCCTTTCCGTGCTCGAAGTGCACACGATGCTGACGTCCGGCATCGCAATCATGTCCGTCACCCAAGTCGGTTGAATCTTCAGATCCGGACAAGAAGACTGCACCTGCCTCTCGTGCTGCAGATCCAAAGACCAGTAGTTTATGCACCCGTCCTTACTGCAAGTCATGTAACTGCCATCCGCGTAATCCGCGGTGCGGTCCGGCTTAACCGTGGGGCAGAAGATGATGCGGTTGATCGGGTGCCGGTGGTTGCTCCTCAGCATCCTCGGTTTCTTGGAGATGGGAGGGTCTAGGGCTTCGAACTTCGTGGAAACCTCCTCATCTTTGAAGCCGAGGATCATGTGGGAAATGAACTCGTCCCAAGTCACCAATCCGTCCCTTAGATGTAAAACCTATTATCTCCACACCCCTTTTATTTTGGATTTGCCACGTGAAAAAGTACCTACCGATTTATGTTGATCTTCAAGAATAAATTCGCGAACCGCTCGTCGTCGTACACATCGCATTGGATCACGTTTTCCAGCACCTGTTTAAGCTGCCTCATGTCCATTTTTCCCTCATATCGCAGGAACTCCAGACGGACTTTGTCGATGTCCGTCTCGTCCAAAATTTTGTGCAGCTGATACCTGTGCTCTTCCTTGTACTCCGAACTGAGCTTAATCACGTCGAATTTAGACTCGATGAATCTCTTATTCATCTTTTCGAGTTTTCCAGTTCGCTCTTCAGTGGTGCGCGACACTGACGTCGGTCATAGTCACTTTTTGACGGTGGACAATTTCAATTTTGTGTGGTCTTTGCCATGGATCTAGATCTGTGGGTCTTTGCATAGAGCTGTGGCTCTTTGAAACCCGTATTCAAACTTCGATATGTACTCTGAGGATACATCCTTTAGCATTTTCCCTTTTGGTGCCAAATGATGGGTTCACCTCCCCCTCCCCTATCAAAGGGGGCAATAATTGCAATCTATTGCCGCCAATAATACATTTTATATTGAATTGCGGCGATTGCATGTGGACAGCTCAATTTAACCGTAAACGCGTCATGCGGACAGGCACTTAGGGAATAGGATAAGGGGGGTGAGCAGGGGCACATTGAAACTACCGAATGAGAAACAACGCGTTCCCTTAGGTAATAGATTTATTTCAAAATGATGGCAGCACCATACACTTGAAGAAGCTTTCCTAATTTTGAATGTGACAACGAAATAAATAGAAAATAATACACAAACACACACAAAAAAAATAAGTGGATTAGCTTTACGATTGAAACAAAAAAAAACTGATTCTTGAGCAAGTGTATACAATTATCGCTAGTAGAACGTATCGTTTACGTGCAGCCTAAAGTAGATTATAATTATTTACATGCAGGGATTTTATCGGCCAACCGCCGGTCAAAATGTGCAAGTTGCGTCCTTGCACTAGGAAAAATTGGTACTTTGGGCGTCGGATCACTTAGGTTGACGAGTGGGGGTGGCGCGTTGTGTTGAATCAAAGAAAGTGATCGAATTATGACGTGGCACTGTCTTCCTAAGAGAAAACGCGATATCTTGACGTTCGATTAGGGCGTCTTACCTTGGAAAGACTATCAGTTATACACGTTGGAGTTCTGCGTTTTCCCTTAGGGTGGCAGTCCAATTGTATAGATACAATGGCTTAATCGTATAGATACACTTGCAATTTAGATACAATTCATGATACTATAACTAACACAAGTTATAGTATCATGGATATAATTGCAGCAATTGTAAAGATATAATTGCAGAAATTGTAAAAATATAATTGCAGCAATTTTAAAGTAGTATAGATACAACAGCATAATTGTATAGATACAACAGTTTCATCGTACAGATATGTTAATACTCGTAAGTGTTGAGTACTTACTACAGTACGTTCATTTGACCGGCAGTTGCACCCTTAAAATACAATCATATTGCATGGCACCCTGAGTACAGATTTCTTGATCTAGTCTAGCACTGGAATGAGTCTTCGGCTACTACGCCTCTTCTTCAACACTTTCACCAACGTACTGCACTAGTACACGTTTGTCACGCGCGCGGCGATTCGGATGAGTTTTTGCTATTTGTAGTGGCCCGCGGAACTTCTTGGAGTGCTTCCCCAACTAGGAGTGGGATTGTACGCTTTTGTGTTTTCCGCGCGGGTCCGTCAGCACGTAGTTGTTGGGCGTGGCCCTCGGGATCTCGGTCATCTTGCTTTCCCTCGGGATTTCCGGTAGTTTGTCCCCGGGGTGCCTGTGGCTGACGGGCGTCTTCCTGTTCGGCTTGTTGAGTCTGGTGCTGCTCAGACCAGAAACGGGGTACTTGGTTCTGGAACTGTTGGCCGCCGCTCGCGGGCTGAAGTCGCTGGGATGCTTGGGCATGACGAACGCTTTGGTCTGTTTGATCAGGGAGCGGTCGTTGCACAGGGCGGAGATTAGGGGCAAGTCCATTTTCTTGCTTTTCTCGCGGAGGATTCGGATGTCCAGGGCCGTGGCGCGCGCTTCCGCGCTGTCCGCGCTCGCTTTAGGGTTCAGTTTGGGATCTGGGAATTGGGGGTCGGGGATTTTGGGGGTTAGAGGGTGCGGTTTGAACGCGGGGTCCATGAAGTAGGATTTTGCGGTTAGTTTGGATGAAGGGTCGGTGGGTGCGTGGTTGAGTTTGGTGTCGATGAAGGACAACTTGACGTCCGGTCTTTTCTCGGGGAGAGGTGGAGGTGGCGGCGGCAGCCGCCTGAACTTTGGGGGTTGAGGCGTGTCTAGGGAATTTAGGATGTTGTCGTCGGATCTGGTCCTCATGAAGCGACCGGGTCGGTTTGGGGGGAGAGGGGGCGGGGGAGGGTCGAGGCTTCCGGTTGAGGATATGCTGGGCGGGGCGTAAACGGGAAGTTGCACGTAGGTGTCCGAAAGGTTTTGGCTGGAGGCGTACCGGCCCAAGTACGGGGTGGAGCGGTAGAAGACCGGTTGGTGGGCGAGGGCTGCCAGAAGGGAGCCTTGCTTCGCTTCGAGGTACTCCTGTTTGCTTATGGCTGGCTCCTTCAAGGGAAAGACGACGAAGTCCACGTCGCTGTACATTTGCTGTTGGTACTGCTCTATCTGCGACCTCGACAGTTGGCTGGTGTACACGGTGGCTAAAGGAGGTGGAGGCGGGGGTTGCCTGGGGCCGGTCGGAGGAGGCGGGAGGAAAGTGCAAGGAACTAAAACGCTCGCCTTGGAAGCAGCAACGTCCAAATAGTTGTTGGGCGAAATTATGGCGCTGACTGAACTAGAAGGGCGCGGAACTTTAGGAGGAATAGGAGGGACCGACGGACTGGGACTCGAGTAACTAGGCGCCGAATTGACACTCACTACACTAGCGTGCGCTGTCAGGATGTTCGGCGGTCTCGTCGTGATGAACCTAGCCGCCGCTTCCTCCGAAGGGTACAGCGGCGAGGAGAGATGGTGCTCCGGGTACGGCGGTGGATCCCGCATCGACAAATCCGACAAAGAATCGTCGTAATCCGGACATGATTCCGGCCGGGCTATTTGCGCCCCGTAAGGCGGAGGCGGAGGTCGGAACCGCGGCTCCGCACTGTCAACCCTCTTAGGTGGAATTGGAGCGTACCCTTGAAAACTCGACGGCAGGGTGACGTAATCGGAATCCGAATCCAAGGTGTGACTGACGCTCTTGCAAGAGGGGTAGCGCCCCACTATGAGGTCCGAGAGTTCCTCGGGAGTCAAGAAGGATTGCTTGTTGTCGGTCGGGTCGCTGCCGTCCCCGTGGAAGGAACCCGAATTGCTCACGTTCGAGTTAGAGCGGTCCCGGAACATCCCGTCGACTTGGTCGCTCTGCGCGCTGCACATTTCGCTCTGCATGCTGTAGTTGTCGCTGGGAGCCGCGTACTGGTCGCTGAGGGTGTACACGCCGCTGGTGTGGCTACTGGGGGCCGGGCCCGAAGTGTAAACCGGGTCCCGGGTGTCCAGTTCGATGCAAGTGGCGTCGCTCACCGCTGAATTTTGCGCCGTGTGGGAGTACCCCAGTTCTAAGCTGCTGCTTGTCGAGGGCCTCCGGCCCTTAACCTCTGAAAGGGAAAAGTCACACATCAGTTTCAGAATATGACCCGGTCCTCTTCTTTTCATCCGCTCCCCTTTTTGTTTTTTCGCCCGTTTCCCTTTTCGCACACACGCTTCCCTCTTCCGGCGGGGTGGGGGAGCTGGGTTCGACCAATGAACGCAACGAAATGTCATACCCCCACTGCTACGGCCGCTTTCGCCTTCCAACGCGGTGGGGGAACAGTGCTACGTAGCGTCCATTGGTCAAACCCAGTCCCCCCACTGCGTTGCAGGGCGAAGGCGATTGCAGAATTCTAATGAAATAGAATACGACCACTGCACTGGTCTAGTCTCGAATGTTCTATACGGCACGGATTGTTCCCCCGCACTCTAAGAATTAAAACTCCCTCTTATTATGAGAATTAGATCTTCCCCGCACTCCGAGAATTAGACATCCCCTTACTCTGAGTGCCGCGACCGCGAGGCATCTTCGGCATGTTGTACCCCAAGACATCCCTATACTCTGAGAATTAGACATCCCCTGTACTCTGACAATTAGGCATTCCCAGTGGGGACGGGGGCCACTGGGCATCCCCCGTACTCTTATACCCCTATTCGGCAGGAACGTTGTAAGACTGTAACTCTGTAGGCTTATGGCTTAACGCAAGGTTACAGTCCTTACAGGGATACGGTGTTCCCGCCGAATAGGGGTATTAGACTCCCCGGACTCTGAGGTCACTTACTCGCTTGAACCGGCGTCACGACAACAGTGCTGCAAGTCGAACTGGACTGGCTCTCCGCGCACTTCCCGCTCGCCGTCGTCTTCGCCGAACTCTCGCTCGACGCCTCCTTCCGCACGCCTTCCCCGTCGCCCTCCTCGTCCTTGATCCCCATCGAGGCGAGCGCCGCGGTCGCCGACGCCGCTGAAGTCCTGCTGCTGGCTGGCGCACTGTCCAGCAGGTGAGCCAGAGCAAGACTCTCAGTCGAAGGCGCCGGCGGACTGGTGATCATGATCTCCAGCTCGTCCTCCGAGTGCACCCTGTCGCTCACGATCCCAGACGTGGTGTTCGAAGACGTGCTCGAGATGACGGACACCCTCTGGTCGCAGTCCCACCTCTGCCGCTCCTCCTCCTCCCGCCTGGCCTCGCTCAGCCTCGGAGCCACCGCCATGCTGAACTGGTGGGCCGCCTTGCACAGGGCGAGCAGCAGCCTGCTCTTCTCGTCGCTGCTCGTGTACAGCGTCAGCTTCTCGTGTCCAGTCCGGATCTCGAACTTCTTCCTCTCGAAGCTCAGCTTCCCTATGGAGCTCCAGAGGAACGTCGAGGGTGGATTGTTGTCGGGGCAGACCCGCAACCCCCGGGCGCAAACCGCCAGCAGCAAGGAACCCGGGGCCGCTTCGTTCTTGGACGCCCGCAACCGGAACACGTGCGCGTTCACCGGCTCCTGCAGCTGGCACGCTTCCGCTATAAACCTGGACCGGGCCTCGTTCTGGGACACGCCGCGGTGTCCCCTGTGGGAGTTCTCGACAGCCCGGAGACCCGCAGGCCCTCGCATGTTAGGGGGCACGTAGTCCTCCGGCCTGAAGGCCGAGGTCTCCGTGTGATCGCCGAGGTCCGCCTGCAGGGCCAACCCGGCCAAGCGGGTCGAGTGCTCGCCCGCCGCTCCAGAGGCGGCGTTGAGCCGCAGCTGCAGGTAATAGTGGTGGCGGGTGGTTTCGTCGCGGAGGAGTAGAGGGCTGTCCACGTAGAACTGCACGCGGAAGTAGAAAGCCAGGGCTGGACGGCCGTTGGCGTCGAGGCCATGGCTGTGGGAAGAGCGCCAGCTCTTCGGGGCATACTTGGAGAGTTTGCTGTCGGGCTCGGCAAAGAGGTACTCGCCATCTGCAAGCAAAGCGCCGAATGAGAGGACGCGTTTGGGGTGACTCTTGTTGTGACCAATCAAAGCGCTGCCGTGCTGTTTCGTTTGCATCCATTTTAGGTTGGGCGCTTATCTAGTGCCCATCATATTGAAAAATTCTACCTATTATTTTGGAAGTTATTAAAAAAAAACACGATTTTCAGTGGCGTCCTTCAGGGGTAAATAGGTAGGAGGGGGCCGTAGGAAAAAAATTCATAGGAACTTGTTTTCTCTTTTTCAATGATCTATCTGAATCTGAGGGATTGCCCACATATTGCGGGACACCCTGTATGCTTTTTGATTAGATTTATTAATAATTCGCCCAATTGGGCTGGCCGGTAATATGTTTTTATAGCTTATTCGATGAATAACTTTATTAGACGGTTTATTAGGATTTTTAAAAGGGAATGTTGTATATTTAAATCCGGCTCGCTGTCGCGAGAAAGGACTCTTCGGATGGATTTTAGTTCCAATTGGACGAGTGTAGGTCCAACAATCATTGAGCGCAAGTTGTAAATTACCGGTTCGCACACAAACAGGAAGGTCATTGTTAGAAACACTCCACTTATTTAATGTTAATTGGTCGCGCTTTTAATCTACCTAATGGTAATTGGTCGCGCTTTTACCATTGGTGTTCCGTGTGAAATTCCAGCTCGAGAAATCAAAGAACTACAGTTGCACCCCGCTAAAATGTTGAAACAATATAAGTGCTGTTTGAGAACTTTTCGACTTGGCCCTGTTCAACGGGGCCAAATCGAAATTTAAGAGGGAGGAAAAGTTGAACTCGGAACAAACAACGGAAAAGTTGGAAAGCGTGGCCCGAAAAAAGGGAAAGACGCATCCCCGGACAGACCGAGGCAGAAAACAAGGGGAAAGTGTGGCTCGAAACAAGGAAAAGCAAACCAAGGGGCGTCCAACCGTGCCCGACAATGGGTGGAGGCGCGCACGAAAACGAGGAGAACGCGGGCTCGAAAGACCAAAACGAACGTTTGACCCTGTTCCGTAGCCCGCGAAACAGTGTCACGCAAAAAGTCCGCGTGTGCAGCGAAACGGCCGCGCCATGGAAATGCGAACGGATGACAGGGGGAAAAAAAGTCGCCGCTAATTTATGAACGGCTCGAATCGGAATTTCAAATCAAACGGCCGAACGTCTAGCCGAGCACGGCGACGCGAAACCATTGAGGAACGGGGATTTACCGAAATCGGTCAGTTCGTGCGGAATGCCGTTGGCTCTCGGGCTTTGAAAATCAAGCGGATATAGTTCGGAAACGTTACCGTTAAGCGACTTTTCGACGTGAAATGATCATTACACTCGGAATCGAACGGGTGGGTGGCTTGGATGGTCGACAGCGGGCAGCCGTAAAATCACTTTATTTTTAAAACCGTTTTTCTCGAAACCTAATTAACGCACGTTATTCATTCCCTCGCCGTATTGTAGGTCTGTCCATCATCTAGGGCTACACATCGCCATTTTTTTGGAATTTGATTGCGAAAAAGTTTTTACCGCGTGTATGAGGTGGACTTGGGCAAAACGAGGGTCATATTTTAGTAGGGCGAAATCAAATTTGTAAACGCCTGGTTTCGTAGCAAAAGTCATGCTTTGTGCGTCAGGTAATCCGTCTAAACGTCGCGTAAGCGTGCGTGCAATACCTGGCGTATGATGCATTGTGTAAACTGGGATAGTCCTTTTTAATGGAACTAGCACGTGTGCAAACGCATGTCAGGCGGTCAGAAATATTCGTGTTACTCGTGCGACGGCCGTCGAGTCAAGGACGAGAGGATTTTCCATTAGCCACCATTGTTTCCGACAATTATCCTCGATGAATACCAGAGAGGAAGGGGACAGTCGATGAATACTGAGCCCCAAACAAAAGGCAATGCGAGGCGCTTCGTCATTTTCGCTTTCGGTTTTGGCTTGAATATTGTTATACTCTCCAAAACGAAGTTTTCAAAGAGTGTATTGTTGAATTTTAGATTAGCATGGTCTGGAATTGAATCCAAGACGGTATTACTCGGAAGACCATCAACACTGTAAGAAAGATTTTCAACGCAATTTCTGGGTGGCTTTTTCTAAATCCGCAAATTACTTCTGAACAACTGAAAGGTCCCATTATAAGGACCTCTATTTGTGGGCTGTGGCGCGGTCACGGGCGGATGTCGGAGGAATGCAGCCCGAGTCCCCACTAAGTAGGCCCAATTTCGGGCCGGCCATTAGGAAATTTGAAATTCAAAGCGCCAAACCGGAGCTGGACGTGTAATTTGGAGTCGGAGAGCTCTAGGCTTAATTACGTCTTAATAATCTTTTTAAAATGAAAATTTCTCCCGGAATTAATAAGGATAATAAAAACATTCCACCGCGTGTAGTAGCATCATAACTCGGAGCCAGTTCTCTCTGGGGCCCCGGCCTGATGGGGCTCGGGCGGCCGATGGTCGGCGGGAGGGGAGGGGGCAAAAATGAAGACAGCCCGTGGGTAAAAAATGGAACCAAAAAAACAATGCAGTACCACGGCTAAAGACAGGTAGCCGTGAGCGGCCGGGAGGGGCCGGGCAGGGGGGAACGGGATCATTTGTATACCTCGGGAATGTGCCCGGCCCGGTACAGTCGGGCGCAGAACCGCGCCTCGGCTCTCAATATCTCTTGGAAATTCCATTTCGGACATTTAAATTCATACACAACTATAGCCGAGGAGACGGGCCGGATTGCGTAAATGCGAGGATTTCGGGGACCCGACGCAGGCCCATCCGGAGCACGCGGGGTCTTGGGCTTTGGCATCGACGAAGACACGCGAGATGTCGTTGGAGAGCTATACGTGTAACAAAGAAAAATTTAATATGTCAAAAAATGCGTCCGGAATCGCGATGAATAGATTTAGGACGGACGGACGGACGAACGGACAGACGGCATAAAAATTTGTACAGGTCGTTTTTATCTCCAATTACCAAATTACCCACTCTCGCAGTTTTCTTGAGAACAAGTCGATCTCGACTCGGGCAACCGTACGTAGGTACTCATTTTTAAAACGCTCGGTATTAAAGAGCGCAACAATGGGCAATTGTGTTGCAGCTCCTATCGATTCTGCAAGATTCCATTGTTGGCGGCTCATGACTCGATTGTCAATGTTCTTTCAGTGGATTGCTGCAGCATTAATAATTCAATCAATTCGATTAAAATTTTAATCAACTGATATTATAACGAAACCAATTGTAATTAGAATCGGAACAGTTTCTACTCCACCACGAATGGGTCAATGGAACTGCGCCGCTCCGTCGCGAATCGCGCGAACCCATTGAGAATCGCGAATTTTACTATCAATCGCGAGCTTTCCCTGCGAATCGCGAATTTTACGAATCGCAAAATGTACGGTCAAAACGCAAAATCAACCAGGAAGCCCCTGGGGAAATAAACAAGCGTAACGCATTTAAACGGATTCGATTACGCCTCCAGCGCATAATATTCGTCCTTAATTAGTATGGAGCCATCCAGTAGACCTTCATGGTCGGCGCCCCGCGAAAATATTCAATTCCGTGCGGTTCGGTTTGGTAAACAGAGGCCAATGGAAACGGCACACATTGCATCGAGCAAATATCTCCGCGTCGCGCTTAACATAACATGCAAATTCACTTAAAACTCATCTGGCTCCTGGCGTCTCCGCGGAGCCGATCCGACTCCATTCGGACGGCCGTAATTTAATGGCGCGTGCATTTGAATAATCGCCCCCCCCCCCCCGAGGACGCCAAACTGCGTGTGCCATATTAATAATTAATTGTGGGCAGGCCGATAGCAGGAGATTCGCGATGGAACTGTAGATTGGTCCGCCAAGCCCAAAAACCCCAACCGATTTTTAACGACCGCGTAATTAATTCGGCGGAGTAACGGGACGGCGATTTTCGCCAAATTTGGGGAAATCGCGGCATTTCCAACAATTTCAATCGTTTGCGCGTTGCGGTTCCTAATCTTAAAATTAGTTACTTATATAACATTATAACAATTAGTTATATTGGGTGCCCACCACGGACAGACGTATAACTTCATTAGGTTTCCCTCTGCTTTGATAAAAATAACCATTAGTACAGCCGATGGAAAATAAGGCTAAGCTATAGACGTCGCAGCCGACACTTGCCGCTGAGGAAAAGCTGCGCGGTGGGCCGCGCCTACTGCCTGCGCTAGGTCCAAGGTCACAGGCAAGGCCTGGCTGTGGGTGCCGTACTTACCACAAATCAAGGCCAAGCCGAATAGGTCCGTGTCCAGCATGCCCTGCTGGGCGAAGTGGAGGCATGTCTGGTGGTAGAGCTCCCTCACCCTGGATTTAGCTTGAACTATGAAGTAGAGGGTCTGCTGGTGGAGCAGGTGGAGCGCCAAGAAGCGGGCGGCCGGTGGAAGCGCGGCGGCAGGGCTGCACGCGGCCAAAGGGGCGCTCACCGTGCACAAGCCGGCGCGCATGACCCGCGCATCTCTTCAGGGGGGCGCCCACTCACCTGCAATGGGAATTGCTCAAGAAATTTGTTTTTCTCTGCCGCTTGCGCGATTTTGGATCGCAGCGGTTCCATTTGCACAATAAATAATTTATTAATAATTCGCCCAATTGGGCTGGCCGATGTAGCGCGTTCCATTTGCACTTTATATTTGTATTCAATCGGGACAATCATTTCAATACGGAGGGAGTATAAAATAATTCTATAATAAATATAAAGGTGGCGAATGCAATATACTCTTTGAAAATTTGGTTTTGAATACATAATAATAGATAATAAAAGACATAATAATAGATAATAAAACACAGGAGAAATATTTTCGAAATGCACGATGAGTTTAATTTTTGCCATCAGCAGGATTAGGATTGAAAAGTTCTACGGGGGGATTTGTTTCAGCATATCAGGGAGCGTTGTGGCTTGCACACAAGCAAAGTCACGACGTGATGTGCAAAGCTGCACTTCAGCAAAATTCCCGGTTGCCTCGCATCAGCCGACGCTAATATGTTCAATGAGCATCGCGTTGCGAAACTCAGTGGCTCATGTCAGCATTGGAGTGAGTTAATTGAACCTTTTGAGGGTAACCCTACACCCGAAGGTAAGGCGATATTCACCCGCACGGCTCAGGATTCGCCCTCGCGATGGCGATGCCGTGCCGGCTTTTCATCTTTCGCAAGTTGAATTTCTAATTCAAGACGTTTGTGTGCCAGACCCTAAATCGTTGATGGTCCGCCCAATCGAACCGAGCGCCGGATTAATGGACAAGGACGCAGCCGCCCACCTCAAGACCGAGCGTCCTCCGGAGCATGGGAGAGGTGGCGGAATTAGCGATTCCACGCGCGTACTACATTTAAATTTTGGCGAGTTTTTTCCCCGTCCAAAGGCTGAACGGGTCTCCGTAAATGGAGACCGGCTGGACGGGCGACGCTCCGACGTGGGACGTTACCATTCTTGCCCGAAGAACCACTCTTCTCTTCAATGCGCGCCGGCAGACCGCTACCATTTTCGAAACAATGCACCGACCAACTATCAATGAACAGATCGATTGATGCTAGGCCTCTCATGCCGCATGCATAACGAGGGGGACCGCGGGAATTGGGCCCCTCCACCACCCTGGGCTTCATTGAGGCTCACATCGTTGACTGAACAGTTAATTTTTAGGCAATGCTTACAGGTATACCTATAAGCATTGCCTAAAAATTAATTTAGGGAACTAGTCAAGGATGACCCGTGGAAGTACCACGGGTCATCCTAGACTAGTTCCCTAAACCACTGCCTCGATGGTGGTTTAAGGAACTAGCCGCGACGCGTCGTGGCAAAGCACAGCCCTCACAGCCAGGACTTGCCGGTGACCTTGAATCTAGCGCAGGTAGTAGAGGGACTCGTGCTCTAGTGCGGTATACTGCGCAGCTTTTCTCAGCGGCAAGCGTCGGCTGTGAGGTCTATACCTTCTTTTACAACCCTCGATTTCAGTTCGTCGCTCTTAGTGACTTGACAACTTTCTGTGGATTTAAAAACAATCAAAGCCACGTAAAAACCAAACACAACAACCCCTGGGAATTTTGAGTCTAGGCGAGTTCTACGGTTCAACTTTATCAGCGAGCTGCGCTCGTAAAACGCAACATTGTGCGACGCTGGCGCGCAGTAAAACGTTCGATTTATCGTTATCCATTCGCAGCGAGCGGTTTCTACGCGCAGGCATAGGCATTTCCTCCTGAATGAATGAGCCTGCGCCCACGCGGGCGATAATTAGAAAAAGGCTTTGTCTTATGGACCGTCGCTGGGAGATTTAAGTTCCCGTTTGGATGGCGTTTGCGCTTATCGGGAAAGCCCGTGCGGAGGAGGGCACTCTTGCTTGGCGATTTTATTGAGGCTCAGCTTTCCCTGCGCAAGATACACTAGGAATGCCCTCCCTCCTCTGAATGCGCCGTGCTGGAGGAAAAAGTACCTCCGGAAGTAACGCGAGGGTCGTTTACTTTCACCACCACAACGGCGAGGATAATCCTCCGCGCGCCTCTTTAATTGGGAACTAATTTTCCGAGGAATGAGGCTGGTAATTAGGAAAAGTAATACGTACGACCAGCTGCGCAGCGACACTTTAAAGTTGCGAAAAAGTGAGCAGCTGGTGAGTGTTTATGAATATGTGGTTAATTGGCAACTATAAAGGTGCGTATGGGTGAAATTAAGCGTTTGATGAATCGGCGCCTCTTGAACCGACTCATAGATAGGGAACTGAGAGAAGAATCGTAGGAGCGAATTATTTACTGGAAATTCACGCACAGGATATGATGAAGCGCTAGATCAGCTCATGTGCCACCAACTAAACGTACGCAATTACTGCCAGGTCCGGATGATGAATAGGACGGTAAGTGCGCATTTTAACCGGCCGGGAGGCGAAATTGTGGGAATTCTCATTTTAATGCCGCCGGCCACCGGATACATCGGCATATTTGCGCCGCTTTGTCAGCCAAGCCATCCTTTTCACGAGCATCGGAGTTAATCTACTGTGCAGGGCGAATTGACTTTTGTCCGATAATTGGGGCCTTCATTTGCGGCCATTCGTTCCGAGCGCTGGCTTTGGCACAATTCTCGCAATTCCGATGCGTTCGTGTGTGGGGTACCTTGACAAAAATCCCCTTCACGCCATGGCAGTTGTCACGACAGTAAAGTGGATGTGTTTTGAGGGGTGAGGATAAGACGGCCGCCCCTTACTGTCATGGTGTGAACGCAGCGCAAGTAAATTTTCATTACAGCACCACCACAGAATACTCTGTGGCACCACAGAATACTCTGTAGCACCACAGGGTATTAATATTCTGTGACAGCACCATAACACATAAGCTTGTCAATAATTTGCCATACATTAAAACAAATCTGTCTCATATTATGCCATGAACGTTGCTTTTGTATGAAACGTATAGGTAGGATATTTTAGGACAGTGGTAAATTTTTAAACTCGACCTAAAACAGTCCACTATGGTACGTATAATTCGGGCCATGGAACAACTGTGGTGTGCAACTAACATCTTGAAAGTTAATCCCCGAAAAAAGCTTCCGCGAGTCAGCACGGAGCCGATCGATGGGAGTGCCAATAAATTTCCGCCAATCTCTATGTTAAGTCTCGAGTTATGCGCTAATGCGTCCCTAAACCCGTGCGATTTGCATATTAATTGAAATAATCTCGCGCGTATCCGCGAAAAGCTGATTCATACTCCATTGAGTTATGAGCTTGAGCTGGATGCCGCGGTGATTTCTCTTCGGCCCGGTGACGTGCAGCTGTAACCATGCGATACATTATATCACTCAAAACTATTCCTCGCTGGAATTATTAGAGCCGGAGAGCGCTAATTGTCATTCCGGCGGTGGCGATTGTTCGTTCGGAATTAACATCGACTATGGGCGGCTTTTGCAACTGTGAAGCTGCATAATCGATCGGATTGCGAATATGGCACACATATGCCGAACTACGATTAGAGTTCGTTACGAATCGATGACTGGAATAATAAGGGGGTACACTTTCGTCCAACTCGAACATTCATGACACCTTTTTGAACTTTTCCCACTCGACTCAATGTTTGATATTAGAATATGTCGAAGGCAAACTTACCCACGAATATGTTTGTCAAAATTGTACTTTTTTCGCGATTTTAAAAGATCCGGCCACGCGAGAAACCATGCCATTTTCAGACGGTCAATTAACAGTGCGATAATGACGAGTGGGCATACGGGAGACTGTTTACACGCACCACTCGAATGAAATTATTCAATTGTTGTTTAATTATCATTTAACCACATTCCATGACCATCAGACTAAGACGCGACCTCGGCCGTAACGAAAGAACATGCAAAACGATAATGAGGAAACTAGGGGAGTGCGTGATGATTGTTGTGGATCTCCATCAAATCTAAAACTCTCCTTGGACTGCAACACGATGACAATGTGATGTGGACTTTCAGCAGGACTCATCAATCCCCTGTGCACCTCACGCCCGAACAAAACTTTATCCCGTCATTATACAATTCAAGCCATCAGTCGATTCTGGAATTCGCTTCACTTCCCACGATTCTGCGAATCCACGCCTCTGCGCCTCAATCCGCGTCTTGTCGAGAACAAGGCGGATTTCAATATTTCAATAATGCATCCAGTCTCGCGCATTTCCATATTCCATAACATCCATTTCCATATTACCCGCCAATTTCCATATCCCCGTGCGTACATAACGAGTTTCCGATGCAAAGCACCGCATAACCTACTTCTATTTTCAACGCGACATTCAAATGAGGATCCCCTGCAATGCTCATTAACTCATTTTCGACCCGCAGGTCGCCCCGATTTTTATCGTCTCGTCTATCACTTTACATATTGCGGACTTTACGTTTGTCACCATTTTTGGCGCTTGCACTCCCCTGAACGCTTCGCAAAATTGAAACGCGACTCTAATACCCTCGAAATTCCGAGCGTTCCTCCTAATAAAGCGGAAAATGCAAGGCGAAAAACGAGCAGGCATCCCAAGGTCAATGCGGTCACGACAACCTCGCACATCCATTACTGATTGAAATGAAACAGTCGTACGTAAAACGTACGTATTTCAATCGTAATAAATCACCGGATAATTACGTACCCACTCGCGAGAAAGGCAAATAGCTTCATGCCCACAACTCATTCCTCGCCACAACATTGGCAACACACTCGTTTCTGCAATTGCGTCAAAATAATGTCAAATCGGCTCGGGGTGTGCAGGATGCCGATTTTGCACTGTGTCTTTTACCATTTTACCATTTACCAAATGATTGTATGTGTGCAAATTATTAATAAATCTAATCTATGTATGCATGTCCGTGTAGTCTCACCATGAATTTAACTGGGCATTGCGTTCCTAATTTAGGGGTTTTTAAAGATCCGGTATCCGGTTTGGAAACAATTGGATTCATTCATAACATTCAACCTCTTTACCGTACTATTGTAGTACTCGAGAGGACAGCGACCTTCGTAATAGTAAATTGTACTAAATGTCTTGAATGAATTCCATTCATTGGGTTTATCGTTTTGATGCCGTTACTAGAGAAACTATTTTTCTATTATTTTATTATTCGAAACGAAATTTTAGAATTATATTGTGCGTATTTTATTAAAATGACAGTAGACTCTTTTAAAATTTCATGTTCAAGAGTATAATTAGTGTGATTAATGTAATACAGCTCAGTTTTCTCATCCATAATTATGCCATATCTGTCCGCTCTTGGATCGATTTCCGTGGAAACGTGCCATACGCAACGGGCACTTATACATTGCCTTCACATCAATGCATTCTTCGGTAATAAAGAACATCGATAACTGGATGAGTGACGATTTCCGGTTCCTGTCCATTCACATCCAGTCGACTGACCTGACACGAATTACTGATTTGCGTAACGACATGCGATATGGACAGAACATTCGGAATCTATATCTTTGGAAACGTCGGATTCATCATCCTTGGTACTTCCGTTCGAACTCAATTCAGGACGTAGAACCGCAAAGGGTGGGCTATGTACAGTACTAAATAACGTTGATTATACTTTTCAAAATCAAGTTTTTGAAGAGTATATTGCTTGAAACGTAAGGAGACTGAATTACTCAATTTTCCTCTCGATCGAAGGCTGCGTTTGCAACGTTTCCACGCAATGTTTGCTTATCCATTCAATTCCGTTTTCCGTGAATGCGGAGCGCAGCTAAAGGAAAAAAGGGGCTACGTATTGAAATTGCAAGCGATAAGGCTACGCCCACGCGTCCGCCACTCCGAATGGCACGCGCTGTGTAATCAAAAGTTTCGGACCCGATTTATCTACGGTTTTTTTCCGGTGACGGATTGAGGTTGATCGACGCTGGAATTTCCTTATCGCCTGGCGTTATCTCCTCCAAATTGAACTGAACTGAATTGAAAAATCCCTAATACTGCTGAAATGATGTATTATGACGATGTCGTTATGTTACGTTCTACGTTATAGTATCATGGTTGTTATTACCATTAGTTATAGTATCGTAGTTGCGGTCTATTGCGCGGGGTGATCATTAAATAATGTTGTGCTACAGGGTGACTATTAAATTACGTTGTGCTATACAGGGTGATCATCGAAGTTCGCTTATCTGCTGCGCGTAAGTCTAGCAGCGTTTTTGCGGTGGGCGCGATGTTTCGGGTGGTGTGACGAACACCCGTTGAAGTCGGTGCTTCGTGCACGAAGAAATGAGGAAAATCGCACACGGGCCGAATGATCCGTGCAATGCGATCCGGCAATTTGAGACGTAGCGTGCGCGCTGTTCGAATTGTGCCGCACATATCGCGAGCAATTGGATGCACCGTCGAAGGTTGGCGCTCGCGGGGATTTTTTCTGGCCGCTTGAAATTGCGATGTCGCGCACAAGTCGCGACGATTATTGTAATAGTGGCGGTCTAATTAAGCCGCTTTGCGTCCTTTAAGCAGTTATTAATTGCGCGCGGGGCGCGGAATATGCGAAACCTGTTCGGAGTGTAATTGCGGGTGATTGTCGAACTTTGGATACTTTTACGGTCGGCTTCGGGTCCGGGGCGCTTTTTCTCCGTTTGACACAGGAAAAGATTTCCTGCGACTTTATTGAAAAAGAGTTCCCGAGTAATTCATGAGAGAAATCGTTTGGAGATCCTTCGATAATTTTTTGAGGGGGAAAAGGCGCGCGAAAGATGCTTTTTAGCGAATATACAGGGTGGTTAGAAATGTCAATCGCGGGAAAACAGGGAGTTGAGGAGCGCGCGTTCGCGAAAACTGAATGAGAACGATCGAACCGAGACTTTCTACCCATTGCTATTTTACCGGATATTTTCTTTAAGGGGAGCGTTGCGGGCCGGTGAGTGCACCCTTTCCCGCCAGGCGCGCTACTCACCATGTGTTTTAGTGAAAATCCAATTGTTTATAAAGTAGCGTTCCCATGTTTCCACGCACTCGCGGCACTGCAGTTCGAAGACGCGTCCGGAAAACCGCCTGGATGGCACCAGGAGTGACCGCGAGACGGGGCGCACCGCTGTCCACGTGTGTAAATGTGAAAAGCCAATCACGAATTTACCGTCGGCCGGCGAAGAAATCCTACAAACTGAACCCCTCGCTTAAACTTCAGAGCGGCCAGGTACACTCTCGGGCAAAACATTATCGGAATGCGTCCGGCCAGTTGGCTCGAAGGACCAAAAGTGCGCGGGTCGCGCGCGCACGGCGAATGTTCGTCAGGTCCGCGCTCCGGTACACCCCGCGCCTCAAGTTGACCACGCGCTCTGGTATGCGGCCCGCGGTCGGAGGGGCGGCGCCTTGCGCCTCCGACTGTACCCAACTCAGGTGTGTGAGGAACCTGTTCAGAGGCTACATTCCTGAGTGGCCGCGGCATTCCTCGTGGTGAAATCAAGTTAATCTCCGAGCGGGGTACCCGGCCAGTCATTCCATCTCGGCCGGCGTGAAAAAAGGACGAATCGAAAATCTCCTCTCGCCGGGCACCGAGAAAGAGCCACGCAACGGCCGCTGCAGGCCGGCCCGTCCGGCCAGAATTGAATTTTCGAGTGGAAGAGACCCGCGATCCACACTTATTACGAGATAAAAAAAAAAGTTGAACTGCATTCCAGCGCTCGGCGCGTCCGCCAATCAGGGCCGAGCCCGCCAACAGCGCCGGTCGCGTGGTCAGCCGTCCCTTCTTCAGATGACCACGGAACTATTTCAGGAATCCCACAATTTTATTGGCCCGCGCCGCGCCGCGCCGCTCACGATTATTTACTGCCTGCGGTCGGACGAAGGACACCGAATTTGTCTGACGGACAATGGGGACCCTCAACACCTCCGAACAATGCTCTCCCGACCATCCATCCCAACAACCCCAAGCACACGACCACTTCACTCGGGGCACCTTTTGATTTATCGCATTTGGGAAATTTTCTGCCCTCCGAACGCAATCAATGATAATGATTTGCTCAATTTGGCTGGCCGAAATTGTTGGCATCTAAATTTTGATTTGTAAAATCTCCAACATAATTTCAACTATTGAAATATTGAAAAGTCTTCGTCCAATCAGAACTAGTCAAAGATTTAATTTCAAATTTCTGTAGATGAAAAATTTTATTTCTCCACCCTCACTCCTCACACTCAACACAAAATTAGTTCATGAAGATAAACATTCATGTGTTTTGTAAATATTCCATGTTCTTCACCGCTTCGGCCATATTAGGCTCCAACCTGAGCGCCGACGTGAAGTACGCCTTAGCTAAATTGTTCCTTCCCAATTTTTGCTGCAGAACGGCCAAATTGTTGAAAGCCTCGCCGTGCGAGGGATCGGCCAAAAGACATACGTTCAAACATTGCATTGCCAGTTCCACATCGCCGGCAGCCTGAAATTGTTACGACAACAATCAACAGTGATGTTTCTTAGTTGCAATCAAGCTATTGATGAGCCATTGCGTACGCGAGAAAATATAATTAATTGAAAGCATACCAAAAATTAAAAAAAGCAAAAACGAACGCCATGACAAAATTAAACTACTTCTTCAACAGTATGATATGTATGTCAATTCGAAGAGTTTAAAAGAACCTTACGATGGCCACATGCGATAAATTGTACCAAACTTCGCCCTTGACAATGGGATCTTTGACTTCCCTCAAAGCTCTCCGGAAGCAAGCCAGAGTCAAGTCGAGTTGTTGGGAGTACAGGCAACAAAGACCCAAATTGTTGTACAATTCCGGAGTGTGCACTCCCATGGCTAATATTCTCCTGAAATTATCGCATCAAATCAGTGACGCCATCGATTCTCTTTATTCAGTGAGTTCCAAACGAATTTGTTTCTAAAGACGTATTGAATCGCGTATATAGAATAAGTGCTTCGAAGCCCGAGACCAGATGTGAAACTCCTTTTGGAAGCCTCCGAATCAGTGGCGTGGCGTCCATGGATGCAGCGCCACGCCACTGCTCCGAATACCGAAAATAATTCGAGTGCCTCCATCGAGTTATCTTAAAAGCATTCCCTAATATCCAAGCAATATCATAGATAACCAGGAATGGAATTGAACTGGCCATCTAAAAATACTGCTCGGTAATTGGAGGGGACTCTTGAAATTTCTTCGGAACAAAAGCGACCTCGTTTGTTTTCAAGAGTGTCCACAAAACAACTTTGGTGTTGTATTGAAAATGCGTTTTGGTGAGTAAAAAAATATACTCTTTTTAATACTCGCACTTCGTTTCGAAGAGTATATGAGAGTAGAACACTAGACGTTCAACGAATCTATCAAACCTATAGTAAGTCAAGGCGATCTCAGGCTGGTTGTTGTAAAAATGGTACAGCCCAATGCAAGCGACAGCTTCCGTGTTCATGGTGTCTTCCGAAGCAACATTCCTGTAGTGCTTCACCGACGTAGCATGGTCTCCCAAGCTCTCGCACAGCCTCGCCATCTCAGTCAGGATTGAGACATCGTTCGGATATATTTCCAGGCCAGTCTTGCAAATTTCCATGGCGGATAAGGGTTGATCTGTTCAGGCGAAGATTCTCATTAGAGATTGAACTTTGTGAAACGAACAAAAATAGTATCCAACGGTTTGAAACAAACCTAGCCGAAGGTAAACTCTTATCAGTCGAATGACGTTCTCGATGTTCTGCTGGCTCCTCAAAGCGCTCCTCAACTGCTGCTCCCCATCTCTGAGCAAATTTAAGCTGATGTAGCACTTGGCCAGCTGGACCTTCCACCACCAATCTTTGAACTCGCAGCATTGGGTGGCGTTGACGGCTAGTTCCATGGCGTTCCTCACATCCCCTTCGTGGTAGAATAGGTATTCGAATAAGGGTTTCGACAGCACCGGATCTCTAGCGTACTTGGCCAAGTTCAACCTTGATACTTGAATGAAGGGCCCGTCCTTCTGGGATAGCATAGCTGCAGTTCCCAGTCGCACGGCCCTTGCAGATTTTCCTGTAACAGGTCTGGCTGTCTTGAGCCGATCTAAAGCTGATCCCGGTCGATTTTGCGTTCCCGGTCTAGCCACCCCAGATATTGGTCTTCCTGAAGCTGTCTTGGGCATGGAGTTGCCTACTGCTGAGGTCTTCATCGACGTCCCTGGTCTCGGAGCGCTGGCCACCACATTCTCGTCCAAGACGTCTTCAGAAATCTCCTCGCTCTCGATGTCATCAACGTAGACTCTACGAGTTAGGGCTCGCATCTTCAAGCACCAGGCCGCTTGGTCTAAGGGCTGCTTCTCCAAGATTTTGGTGCAAATGTCCGCGCACTTCTCGTAACGGCGGCGTTTGAATAAGCTTAGGGCTTCGTAGAGAGGGTCCATTTTGGAAACAAAATTTTAGACCCGTTTGTACTTGCTTAGGAGAGTGAATAAAGGCGTATGCTCTATGAATGGGGTTGTTTGTATCTTACCTACCCTTTGGTTTGTATTGCGAACTTAGCAACGGGAAATCAATAGAGACCTGTTGATTCGTAGATTTATTTGAAAACAAAACAGTCTATTATTTACATCGAGTACTGTTGTACATTCTTACTCTCAAGTACATATTTGCCCTCAAGTATCTTACCTTCAAGTATTTTACCCTCAAGTATTTTACCATCAAGTTTTTTACCCTCAAATATTTCACCCTCAAGTATTTTACCCTCGAGAAAAATTTATTGAGTAAAGTCTGTCCGTATATTCAAGTGAGCGATTAAACCTCATCTACAGGACACATTCATTCTAGTCACCTAGTCCAGTTGAATCAAAACTGACTCCCCAGGCCAGAGGGAAATGTCCTTGAAGGAAACCGTCTCCGGCCTTGAGTCGACCTTAGGTCCAACCAGGACAGTTCCGCTATACAAAAGGGTCGACAGGTCAGCCGAAATGAACCTAGTTCCTAAGTTGCTCACGACCACGTAGGATCTCCTCCTTGGAAACCACCTCTGTATGACCATCATGTCGTCCCTAGAGTACTTGACTTCAGCGTTGGCCTTACTAGCGCCATCTTTGACCACCGAGTTCATATAGAGGGAAGGAGAAGTAGCCCTTAGGGCCACCATCCTCGAAACCAGCTCCACTTGTTCCAAATTAGAAGGCGTCGCTTGTCCATGCATCCAAGGAATGATCCCTTTGCCGGTGAAAGGCGACTTCGGAAATTCCCAAATCATAGCCGTCAATTGGTGGAGGTGCTCCAAATCTTTGCGATCCTCGTGCTTGTCCAGCGTTTGCTTCAGCCCTATCTCATCCCCGTAGAAAATCGAAGGAGTGCCGGGGAGTGCCAGGTGCAGTAAAGTAGCCCCCAGGGTTGCGTTGCTAAAAGGAAGCCTATTGGCCAACCGCACGGAATTTTCGTCCCCCAAGGTCCAATGGACCCAGGGCATGCCGGGCTTCTCGAAGAGGGTCCCGTTCTGGATGGCTCCCAACTGTTTGGTCAAATGGTTGATCCCTTCTTCGATCTCCAACCTCACGTCGATCAAGTCGACGTTATTCAGCAGGACGTTCTTCAATTTAGCCGGGACGCTGTCCAATACGTTTTGACTGACGATCAGGGCTCTTTCATCCCCTAAAATTTTCTTCCAACGGCGTAAGGACGGCGCAAAATTCGCATCGTCGAGGAGGTGCTCCAAACCTTTCAAGTAGAACCCGTCAACGCTTTTCTGCGTCCAGAAGAGTAAAGCTTGGGTTATAGGGTCGTCTTCGTGCACCACCCCCGAATTCAAGGGCGAGACGAGGAATTCAGCTGAAGGTTTACCGTGTTCTGTTTCGTTTAGAGCGTCGTGGGCGTTGAGGGTCAATTTTTTAGCAAAAGGAGAAACGGGGAGGTCTAGGAGTAAAGAAATGTTTTTCGCGTGGAGAACTTTGATTAGAGAATTGAAATCCTCGAACGTTCCGAGTTGCCTTTCGATCGCAGTCAAAGAAGTGACGTTCTTGTAATTCTCCGGATAGTCGTTGGCAGGAAAGATGGAATTGAGCCGTACGGCTTTAACGCCCAAAGATTGGATGTAGTCGATTCTCGAAGCTATCCCTTTCAAATCTCCTATTCCATCGTTGTTGGAGTCGGAGAAACTCGCGGGGAAAATTTCGTACATCAGGTTGCCCTGGTACCAGTAGGTTGGGGGGTTGCATTTTCTAGGGAGGTTCCAAATCATGGCGATGACCACAGCCAGCATGAGCACCAATCCCGAGAGGAACATCCAGAGGGAGACTTTCCTTATGACCGGCCAGTTCCATTTCATGAAGAAGTAGTTGTCGGGTGGGTTGCGGAAGGTTAGTTGTAAGGGTTGCGTTTTTCCTGTGGTGTCCTGGAATTTTCAAATCCGTTGGATTACATTTATTATTAAAATGAATTGGAGAATGATTGAATTTACCCTGCAGTTTTATTCTCCCAAAATTTTTACCTGTATTGATAAATCTTCATCTTTGGTGATGTGATGGTAATGCCGGTGGTTGAGCAATTGGGTGCAGGCTGGTTCTGCGAGGGCAGAAGAACTGGAGGAAGCCGAGTCTCCTCCTTCTTGGTTCTTATCTGATTCAGAAAGGTTTATTATTATTAATTATGAAATATATCCGAGATTAATTTTCCCCGATTTCCTTCGTTCCAACCAGTGAGTTTTATCAAACTGGTTCCAGCTATGAGCTTGTGGTCATCATGAATCTGAGGATTAGACAACCAAGACAACATCCCAATTGAGGCTATTCATAGTCATGCTGTCCTAAGATATTTGCATGCATGATTTAAAAAAAATTACAATACATAGTCCTACCTTTCACTTGCTTCAATTTGCTGGCCAACTCATCCCCAATGGTGAAAGTGGCTTCGCTCGATTCAGGCAGAGGGTTGATGAGGTCATTTGTAGGAGGCGATGGCGTTAGGAGAGGACAAGTAGACGCAACTTCGTCGTTCAAAAACGAATTTGTAGGGGAACCAAGTAGAGTTGTTGAAGCTGTGTCCACCCTCAATAAACCTTCTTCCATAATTTGCTGTGGTCCTGGTGAAATCACAAGGAAAATACACTTGAAGGCTAGGATGTTATTTGGAATTCTTGCGATCAACTGAATATAAAGGCCTGAATATTATGTACCTGCCTGTTGGATTATTCGATGATTACGTGCTAAAATAACGCACGTTTTATCTCGAATGGAAACCTCGAATGGTTATGGGAAAAATAACACCACCAATTGGAACGTGAGGAATGCGTACTCGCTTGATTGTGCAGCGGACTGTTCTAATTGGCACAAATTAAAGTAACCTTACATTCGCACCCAACTTACAGGCACATTTTTCACTACAACTCCACTGGTAGTTTTATTATTAGAATGGACGCTAGGCGCCGCGGAGCGTCGCGACGCCTTCCAACACTGGAGCTTTATTGATCGTGTTACGTGGCGCCACTTTTCAAACATTATTGTTTGAATTTGTTGTGCTTTTGTAACTCTATTTGAATTAATTATTTCAGTGAATTATGATACTGGGTACTGGTTATAAGTCATCCACGTAATGATAATTTATTAATAATTTGTCCAATCGGCATCCATGTATAGGGTTTACTCAAACAGCAACAAAAAACATCAATTTGTTACAATAACCACAACTATAACACTTTCTTACTCGGCATGCTCAAGGGTCGGATCGTATTTATTATTCTTGTTCTGCAAATAAAAAAGTACGTTATGAGAAAATATTGTACGATCTTATTTCCAGGACCTGCCTATTACAGATAAATTGTGAATAACAATTGAGTTTTATGTACCTACCTAAAGTTTGCTGTAAATTAGATTATTCACATAATTTTATTTTTATTTTTCATTGTCACAGCAATATTATTGCCTTATTTAATTGCAACTGCCGAATGAATCGTTATTATAACATTATAATTTTTACGTTGAAGTATCCAATTGTAGAGGGCATGGAAAATTAAATATCGGACAATAGTGATTGCCCACTATAACTTCAGGATTTTGTAATCCTACAAGAGCAAATGCTTTATATCAGAGGAACCGTTGTACATTGCGGCATTTTTAGCAGAGAGACAACCCGGTGGTACAAGTGGCAATAAGTTTCAAAATGATGAAACTTAAAATTTCCAAGATTTGCGAGTAGGTAGGCATAAAATTTCTTTCGTTTACGATTAAAATTTGGCAAATCTATCAACTGATTCATTTCGACCATTAATTTATATTGTTTTGAAGAATTCCTCATCACAACCTTCAAAACGACGTTTTCGAAATTGTTAATTGTGAGACGAAAACTTGCAAATCACCTGCACCGATACTGAGGCGATCCTCGATTTCGAATACAAAAATAACTTATCAGTAGAGCAATAAATTTTTTTGATTTAACCTCCCGACTTTATAATCGCGAACATATTTACGTTGTTGCGCAAGAAATATGAAATCTGAAGGAATATTTCAGTCGCGACATTATCGCTCATTATCAGCGCGAAAAGTTTGACGGTTCAAAAACACACCTTCCCCCTGGGAACAGGAATACTTGTTGAAGTTTTATTCACTCAGAGTTCAATATTGAGGTATTGTCTTTTGCGTTTGTTTTCCAGGAATAATTGCA